>QGOA01004771.1:0-12936 GCA_003313075.1 Termitomyces sp. MG16
TTAACCTTTTGAATATCTAGCAGGTGAAAATCATATACTGTTGACATCTTTAGAAGAGCTTTCTAGATCATTATTGCTAGAGCCTAGCAACTCAGAATTACTCAAACTACTACCTACTACTCCAACACCAAGGATTTTTAGTGACACTAGTCTCACAACCACTACTATTCCCACTTCATCAGATGCTTTTGGTATTATGGAATCTGCAAACATACAATGCATACTGCCAAGGAACCACTTCTTATGGCCAAAATAGAATGAAACAAAGCCTCACAAATTGAACAGTATTTTTGAGAAGTGGAGTATTTGCTATGTGACTGTGGCATCATGGATAACATGCAAATGAAGGAGTACACCACTACACTGGCTCAAAAAACTGCTTCAATATTTGGCCTTTTTGAAAAGATTCATATGGTGTGCAACAATTACTTAGGCAAAAAAATTGTGGAAAATCACATGGCATACAAACTGCATCTTGGCTTTATAATGATATATAGATCATGTGATTTGAATAAGAACTCATTGATTATAAATCAAACAAAATATTCAATCATTGGGGCAGCTTTTTGACCCACTCTAATTTACTCTAATTTTCATACCTAGTACTTGGTGTGGCCTCTATTTGCCTTTATAACTGCTTTTATCCTTCTAGGCATGCTCTTTATAAGGCTTTGGCATATCTCTGATGGTATTTTATTCTATTTCTTGACTACTTTCTCTCACAACTCATGCACTTCTTTAAAGATACTTCATACTTCCAAAGTTTGTGCTTGATGTAAACTTAGAGGTGTTCAATGGGATTGAGATCAGGGGATTGGGCAGGCTAGGATATCACAATAATGTTGTTATCAGAGAACCAAATTTTTGTTTGTTGAGAGGTGTGTTTTGAGTTGTTGTCATGCTAAAAATATTGTTCTTCTTCTTCTATTTCCAACTTCTCCAAGCTTTCCACCACTTCCTCATCCAAAATCTCATAATACTGTGCAGCATCTATCTTTTCTTGAACTTCTATAAGCTTCTCTACTCCATTTCAACCTATGCAGTCCCATACTATGAGATTGTTTCCTCCTCTATGCTTGACAGTTGGCATAGTGATGCAGTGAGATAGTGGTTCTCCTGGAATTTTCCATACATATACCTTCTCATCTGATCCAATCTGATTAATCTTTGCCTTTCTCCACTGTCCAGTTTTCATGATACTTAGCAAACTTGAGCCAGTTTGCACAATGAGCAGCCTTGAGCATGGGAACTTTCTTCTTTGTTGCTGAGCAAAAACCTGCCTCTGTTAAGGGACTCCTCATTTCTTCCTTCTTTTACTCCCTATTCCTTCACTCTCCTTTCATTCATTTCCTTATTTCTTTTATCATTCTCTCATTTTGCTGTTTCTATTCTCTCAACACAAGCTGTTAGTACTATTCTCAGCCTTTGAGGTGCTCTAGTTCTTTAGCTCACATAGAGACATCACAATGGTACATGTCATACATTGTACGGGAGCTTGCTTTGTGCTGTACTATACATGTCCAGCAGAGTCCGTTATACTGGAGCGGAGCAGTCTCCACAGTGCTGTAGAATACAGAGCCGCGAACGTGTCACAATGTGCTGTATGACATAGTCCAGTGGATCAATAAAAGGCAGGCACACACATGTGCATGCAGGCCCAGCAGATGCCAGCAGACACTAGCAGACGTCAATGTGCATCAGTGGCTGCCGGCAGGCATCAGCCCACAAGTGAAAACCTCCTCCATTGGCAGATGTCATGGCATGAATAAACCCTTCTTGAGGTTCCCCACTTCCCTCCCCTCTCCCTTCCTCTCTGCAATAACTTGAGGCTGCACACCTCCCCTTCCCTCCTTTTCCCACCCCCAACGCTAGTGTAAGTCCACAAAAGGGCCCTGCAGACCTACGCAGGCCTATGCAAGCCACCAGCAGACATCTACACAGACGTACGTTGACAAACTCAAATCTACATGGGCCCACGCAGGCCTGCACAGGGCACTAGCAGACATCTACAGAGGCCTACGCAGGTCCACGGAGGCTGGTTAGACCAAGAAAAAAGGTAACTTGTCTTGCCCACTGTATGCCTGTGGGGGGGAATCGAACCCCCAGTCTTGGAAAAGCTTCCAGCAACAGAACGCACATTTAATCATTGCACTACAGGTTTATTACTAACAGATAGATTCAAAGGTTGGATAACACAATGAATGGATGCTCACCTATGTTTCTGCAGGTTCCCATATGGATTTTTTGAGGTGGAAGGGGGGTGGCATATCTCCCAAAAGAGTTTTTGTGGCTTGAAAGGGGCATTGGCATCAGCAGCCATCAGCTGGCATCCATCGGAGTTTGTCAGCAGCCATCATGACCCACTGGCATCCGTTGGCATTTATTGGCATCCGTTGTACATCCATTGGCATCCGCTGGTATCTGTTGGCATCTATGGGAATCTGTTGGCAACCCCTGGCATCATCTGGCATCAGAGCAGAAGAGAAAGAAACGGGGTGCATAGGCGTCTGCTACATGGAGTGGCATCTTGGAGAGCGTAGGGGGTGGTGAAAGAGGGATGGGGGTGGGGAGAAAGAGGGGGAAGGGGAAAGGGGAGGAATGTGGGTATCTGCTGGTATGCCAGTGGATATAGCAGACGTTGGACGTCAGGTCAGGGAGAAGGAGGGAAGCAGGATGCATGTGGTGGATGGGGGTGGCATGTGAGGTAGTGTGGGGAGTGGAGAGGATGGCACTGGAGAGAAAGAGGGGGAAGGGTGGAAGAGGGTGTGTAAGTGTCTGCTGTCCACTGGCATGCCAGCAGACAGTAGCTGACATCAGCGGTGCAATCAGTCCTAGTAGTTCAGTAGAATATTCATTTATTGATATTTAATATTATATACAGCAGTGGGTTCTACTTCCCCTACTCCACCTTAACGGGGTCTAATGGTGTGTTTTTATACAGGTGCATTTTTGCTCTACATGTACATCATACTGACCTGTAGTAAGCGCCTGTGGTAGTTGATCTGATCCACTCAATTTTCAGTATTGTGTGGAGTGGTGGGTTCGACTCCCCTAGTCCAAACTCCTCTAGTCTACCATAATGACATATAATAGTGTCTTTTTATACTGCTGCATTTTTGCACTACATGTAAACTATACTGATTTTTGGTAAGGACCTGTGGTCCAATAGAATATTGATACATTGATATTTCATATTGTGCATAAAAGGTGGGTTCAAATCCTGCTAGTGCACATTAGACATGACTCAACTTCATTTTACTAATTGTTATTTACTGATTTTTGCACTACATATACACTGTATTGATTTTTGGTAAGGATCTGTGGTCCAATGGAATATTGATACATTGATATTTCATATTGTGCACAAAAGGTGGGTTCAAATCCCGCTAGTGCACATTAGACATGACTCAACTTCATTTTACTAATTGTTATTTACTGATTTTTGCACTACATATACACTGTATTGATTTTTGGTAAGGACCTGTGATCCAATGGAATATTGATACATTGATATTTCATATTGTGCACAAAAGGTGGGTTCAAATCCCGCTAGTACACATTAGACATGACTCAACTTCATTTTACTAATTGTTATTTACTGATTTTTGCACTACATATACACTGTATTGATTTTTGGTAAGGACCTGTGGTCCAATAGAATATTGATACATTGATATTTCATATTGTGCACAAGAACCGGGTTCAAATCCCACTAGTGCACATTATACATGACATAACTTTGTTTTACTAATTGTTATTTACTACACAGTATAATAAACAAAGTAAGGTTGTAATTTTTTACAATGTCCTGTGGTCTAGCAAAATATTGTCAGTCTATATTCTTTCTACTGTACAATTTGAGGGTTCGAGTCCCCCTTGTGTAATCGTTGAATAGTGTGTGGTTTTTTGCATTCATGAGAGTGGTATAACAGAACAAAACAATGGGATGGTTAATCTTAGTGGATCTGAGTCCTGTCCAAACTAATTGAAATATCTGTAGTAAAGTGCTGTAGCCTAGTACACAATACTAGAGTGATATTTATGTATAATCCACAGAATGTCCTGTGGTCTAGCAGAATATTGTCAGTTTATGTTCCTTCTAGTGCACAACTGGAGGTAATGGATCAAACGGATTTATAATAGATTCATCAGCAGCACAATGGGACGGTTAATCTTGATGAAAAATAACCAATGGAAAAGCCAAGAATTATAGTAACTAAGGATTAAAGTACTTGTCTGATGTGTATTCCTCCTCTTCATTAGATTCATGTAATGCATCTGAATAGAACAAATCCTTATTAAGCAGGTAGTCTGCTGTCAAAAATGCAAAGTTGTCCGGTGTATATAGTCCCTAAGATCTGAGAAGTATAATGTCTTCATAGTTTGCTATCAGACCTGACAATGAAGATGGTGAGGGTGACTCTGACATATCAACAAACACATCATCAGTACGACCAGCTTTATTGAAAGGACCAATGGGCCTACATCGATCATGTTTTGCTCTAGCACGAAATTCTTGTTCTGTTGAAATAAATTAACTATGATTACCAGTGCCAAATTATACTCACGTTGTTGATACAATTTGTTAATTCTTCTCTGATCCTCATATTGAGTCATATATGTTTCATATTCCTCCCACTCCCAGACATTGTTACCAGTAGGTAAGGTTGGAGAAGGAGATTGTTGGAAGGGAGAAGACTGGATTTGAAGAGCCATTACATCGAAAAGTGGTGGAAGATTTTCTTTGTCATTGGCTGCCCTGCCTCCATCCATCTCTTTTGCCATCACAAAAAATAGCGGTGGAAGGTTTTCTTTGTCCTTGGTCACCATACGTCCACCGCTCTGGACTTCTGTTTGTCCACCGTCACCGGCCGCCACGGTCTCCATCACTGTTAGTCCTTCTGCTTCTTTACCAACAATGAATAGAGGTGGCAAAGAATTGCCATCCATCTCCTCTTCCGCAGGAATGAACAAAGGGAGCAAATCACTGTCTTCGGTCTCTTCTTCTGCAGAAATGAACAAAGGAGGCAAAGAATCCTCTTCCATCTCCTCTTCTGCAGGAATGAATAAAGGCAGCAAAGATTCATCTTCCATCTCGTCATCTGCCACAATGAACAAAGGAGAGATACCCTCTAAGTTAGAGTCACTAATGGATGGATTAGGGATATTCACCTGGTTGTCGTCAGTTTCCCTCAGCTCCATGAATGTCCAGCGGATATGAGCTGCTGGGGCAGAAGGAAGTTGGGATGCTGGTTGAACCACAATGCGAGAGTTTTCCATTATAGGGCCATACACTAGTCCAGGTTTACTCTGACTGTAGAGGTGGTGGAATGGATGTTGTGTGTTTGAGGGTTCAATATGCATCAAGGATGGCCATTGGGGAGAGTTGACATCAGGGAGAGTGGTAAGATGGGCCATGGAGAGGCAGTCTTGAGGATCAGGCTGCTTACTATTAATACTGTTGGTATGGGACTTGATGCCTGTTAATTGGCCTGTCTGAACAGGATCTATGGACCTGGCAATGGAACTGACAATGGAAGCAGCAACAGACTTGCTGCTAGCAAACAGGCAGATTATATTGTTGGCCATTGGGACATGTTCCATCCTATCCAGCAACCGCCACTTGTCTAGAGGGGCTAGAAGCATCCGCTGGTGGCTCCTGGCAGATCCACTACTTGCAAATACATGGAGCAAATCGTCTGGTGCTGGGATGGACACCAATCCATCAGATGGCAATGTCATGGGTGGCCAGTGGTTGCATGCCAAGAAGCTTTCAAGAGAGTAGAAGCCTTGCTGATGTACAAGAAGGCAATGCTCCAGCATTTCATTGCTTAAAATCTGAACATCCTCTTGGCCAATGTGGTTTTACCAATCACAGCCATACAAATTCCTGATAAGATCTTGATGGCCATCAACAAACTCCAGGATCTCTGTGGGCAAAATTTGCTGATTTTGAAAAGAGAAAAATTGGCTCATGCTTTTGATAATGTCTGGGACATTGCAGACCACATTATTCAGTGATGCAGCCCCCAGATATGACAATACAAAGTTCTATGGCACACAGTCAGATTCTAATATATTTACATATTTTGAAGTTATCTTACCAACTCCTTGTCTAGATGCTGGATAATCCATGCCTCTTCCACTTCAAGACTTGGCACAAGATTGCCAAATATAGAAAGTACTGCAATGAGGTGTGACTTGATGTAGTCAACAACCTCTTGCAAATTTTCTAGTACAGTAGCTTGGGACATGACATTGTATAGTACAGAGGTAAATGCCATTGCACTCTTGCTTGTAGAAGCGGATACTGCTATGTATCAGATTTTTGTGTCTTGTAAACAAAAGTGATTTTCAACAATTCCATTGCACGTGATTGTCACAAATCTGTTCTGATCATCTACTGATGGCAGCAAGCTGCATCTATCAGTTCAATCCATCTCTGCATCCATCACATCAATCTGTCTCTATATCTGTCATATCAATCTGTCTCTGCATCCACTATTTTCACAGCGGATCTCTTGCAGTTTGGGGGGGAATAAAATCAGAAAGCACCTGCCTAAGTTTATCAATTGCTATTGAGGCCAATTCTTGCCACATGGCCACCTTTTTGTGGGCATATAACTAGAGACCTCTTTTCTTCACTGACATACCACGCTTTGACCAAATATCTGCTTGGTTGAAGAAATACTGATCTGTCCACTTCATTTTACTCATGACAAGCTGACATTTCTCTGTCCATCTGTTGCATTGTACTCTAGCATGTAAATAATGAACATGATTAACTGAAGAAATATGTTTACGAACAGATGTAATGATAACGGAAATGTTAACAAGAGGACTCACATTCAGAAATAGTTGCAGATTCATTTTCTGCATCAGAATTAGAGTGCCATATCCAAGATACCTTGATCCTTGATGAACTAGGAATGTTGAGATCTCGTATAGCTGTGCTTGCATTCAAATCCGCTTTTTGTAGAACTGGATACTTTCTCTAAATGCTGGGGTCTGATCTCAGTAGCAGCAGAGCACTGCGGCATCATGCATAGGCACAAGCCTTCATCAGGATTGAGGCATGGATTCTTTGAAGAGATGCACAAGCTCGAGTTTTCATATTCTTACTTGGGGCAACTCAGATGACATGAGAATATAGAAATGATTTCTCTGCAATGAATTCCTGAAGGGCTTGCAGAAGCCTTTCAATTTGAATCAAGTGCAGATTGCACTCTATTATTGTTAATGGTGAGACATTACCCATGATCATAGATAGGAAGAAGATTTCAAAATCTTCTGGAACAACTATATCCATTGGTCCAAGGTTATCTACTGGCGGTACCAGCAGATCTGCTGGTTATCTATCTTCCGCTATTTCATTGTCATCAAAGGCTCTGAGAACTTCATCCAGTTCCAAGGGAGCAGTCTGCCTTCCACTAGCAATAAACCCACTCCTGTTCTGAGAAGCAGCAAGGACATTGAGTTGAACCCTTAATAGTTGTCTTTCTGCCTTGACCTTTTGCCAATCATCATTGCTTATATGCCGATTCAAACAGCGAACCTGGTCTTGAATTGCAATTCTGAGCTTCCAATTAGTAAAATAGGTTGGGCCATCAGCAATACACCTTACTGCTGCTCTTCAATGTCAAGGGCAAGTTGAATCCAGAAGGAATAAATATCCATCATTGCAACATCTGTTGAGTGGTTTCCACTGTCTGCTGCCATTCAGTCTTCACTTGCACTATTGAAGGTCATTGTATGAGCTTTGAGAATATCCATTGCTTTACGGTTACCTCCTCTCTGAGCCTTTCTGCCTTAGCTATTCCAGCTTCCCAGCTTGTTAGTAAATCTGTTGATATTCTGATGGATCACTCAGTGAAATATTGAATGGCTGCATCTCTCATCTCAACAGCAGTCCTGAACTTTTGACATAGAAATAGAACCATGTTAAGCAGCTTCTTCCAGTTTGAGTCACACATGTGATCATCAAGGATTTCTGCCCGATGTGCTAAAATAGCCGTACAGGCCATTTGTGAGACTTTATTTAGTATAGACCAGAGACTTTCAATTATCTTCCTAGCCAAATGACTGGCCATGGAAATGAAGGACGGGGCAAAGCAGAAAAAACAATCCTCCTTATGTCCATGGACATGAAGAAGTCCTATTGCAAAGTTCACGAGTAGATTATCTGGCAGGACTTCTCTGGCCTTGACAAGCCGTTCAGAAAATTTGACACACCACTGGCATGCTATGTCATATACCAGTAGGAGACACTGAATCCCATCCATATTAGTTGTCTTAACTGTCCGTGTAATGGAAAAGTCTGTATAAACCTGGCCTTCACCACAGGTCAAGTTTGTTACACTATTAGGAGCAAAGCAGCCGTGCCGTGTACATGCCGTTGCAACAATACTAGTAATGTCACATGACTTGTTCATCATCAGGGCCTTTTTAATAGCTTTGAATGTGTTTTCACAAGCGGCTCCCTGGACAGACAGAGGTCCAGCAGACGGCTGATGGACAGGATTGAATTGATGAGCAGATGACGGACAGGTAGGATTAAAGAATGTCACTCACTGTTGGCTGTTTCTTTGTGCGCTTGAGATAGTGGGTGAGCTTATCCCTTTTGGCCATCATACTACTGCCTTCTGAATGCCATACATCATGAGCAGAATTAGAATGTTGAACGTGATCTGTCTTGAAGTTGCCATCCATCATTAAAGAATAATTGAACTTCTATTAGACAGGATCTTCTTCTCAGTTGAATGGAAGATTGACTCCTGGTTGGGGACAAGTTGGACAGAATATTGCAAGTTCATCATGGTCTGGCGCTATGAGGTGCCTTGATTTATCATGGCCAAAGCCTGCCCACTTCAACTTCTTCAGCCACCACCATGAACGAGAAATTCGTCATAGCTTGTGGTAAAGGTTATCCACCTCACTAGAAGATGCAATCAGAGAAGTTATTCTTGCAATTTTCTGCCAGTACTGGTAGGCAGATGCTTTGCACTCTAGATTTGTCAGACGGAAGTTGTCTAGCACAGCTGTTGTAAAATATGTTTGTGTCCGATCAAATGTACTGGGGACCAGCTGTGAGCAGATGGTATCCTTCACTAAGACATCCATCTCAGAACACTCACATGAAATGACAGTAATATAGTGTACTCCAGTTGTATGAACAATCCGTTGTATTGGATTCCCAAAGCAATTATATCTGTCCATATGGAACCCATTTGTGGCTGGCCAATCTTCTGGAATATCTCCTATTGGCATATTATCCTCTGGTTCCTGTTGCTCTTCCTTTTCTATGATTTGATCAAGGCTGGCATCCTGAAGTCTGCTCAGGAAATTTGAAGTCATGAATGGATGTGCTGCCAGATGTCTTGGGTTGTTATCTGCTAATGGAAGTTCAACATCCAGTTGATATTCGAGTCATAGAAACTCTTGCTCCTGAATGTCCTTTTTCTGCTCATGGTCCTCAAGAGCCCTGACCTTGACCTTCTCTTGATGACAGTTTTCATGCAATGAATTGTGTTGGATATAGAAATACTCTTTAGTATCTGACATATTCATTGGTTGGAAATACCTACCATTCCATACTTCAGGTCAGTGAAACAGGTTGGAGTTGTGCATGTGGCAGAAACATCCATGACAGAATACTCTTGACCCAACGCAATCATGGCATTGCCATTGTGCGAGATAATGGTCAGGACAAGCAAGGCAATTAGTAACGTCATCTATTGATTCACGACCAAGCAATCTATTGAGCAACTGTGGAACATGGTTGATGAAGTTGTTAAGATAATCTGCCTGTATCTATGTATGAACTTGAATAATTTGCTCTCAATAATAGCATATTCAAATCACCTTTACATGCCTTATAGATACGGGCATTGTATCATCTACATCATCTACCATTGGATTATTGTCCAAGTGTGCAAAGTTATCATCATCTGGAAATGCTGCAGGTGGTGCACCAGTTACAATGGGAACGGGACCCAGTGGTAGCCATTGTGTTATGAGGACTGGCAACCCTCGTGTGTTCTGAGTGAGTCGTGTCCTTTCCTCAGCAAATGAGATGAAGTCCCTTTGCCTGATGACTGTTGTTTTTAGTTGCTTGCGTTTCTTTAGAGAGTTTAGGTTCATGATCAAAATATCTATGGCCAGGACCTAGCCATTGTACTGGAGATCTAATGAGACCACTCATCAATATTGGCAATATGCCCCAATTTGGATAGGCCAGATACCAGTAGACAGCAAATTCTATCCGTCGAAGACAAACAGAATCCGTTTGTCATCAATGGACACTGAATGGAAATGTATATTTTATCATGTGATCCTTTGGTTGAGAACTATGTGGTTGCAGAAAATTATATTGTCTATAAACATGTCTGCCCTCTTGCAACCGCCTGAACCAATATTTTCACCAAAGAAAAGACAAGTGGAACCAATATTTACAGCGGAAGAAAGATCTATTTTTGAACCATACAAGGAACTCTACCGCTCCTTAACTACTTCTCAAGCTCGGACTGCTATCTTGAAGGATAAAATCCTAATGGATATCTTCAACTACTGGGCCACTAAGGAGACAGAGCCAAAGACAGGGGAAGAGTGGACAGAGAGAATCAAAGTAGGTACAGCAACTCATTGCAAAGAACTAGACATCATTTGCTTGAATAGAAGGTTGTCCAGTATATCAAGAATTGCTGGTGCCCTTATTACTAGCATAAAGATCCAAAGGTGCTCCTGAAAACTTCACTGCGAGATGTTGTCCAGCAGACAATAGCAAAGGAGATAAACAAGGAGATCCAGAACTTGTTGAGGGGTAAGGACAATGCCTCAGGATTGGATGCATTTGCACAATATAATGTGGCTGTCAAAAATGTTATGCATCAACTCACACCGCAGGAGGAAAGTTATTTATAGAAGATGGCAGCAGAATGGAGCAAAAAAGGAAATCTGCCAGAAATTCAGCACAAGTTGGTACTTCTTCTGTCTCCCATCCATCTTTTATTCATTGTACATCCGTCCACTTAATTCCACTTTCTAATTGTTGTCTCTCTAGGAAGGCCCAAGAGCATGGTTTGAAGCATGTGGACAATGCAGATGTGCTTCAATTTAGAGAGATGGGCATGTTGAGTTGGACTGTTGTTGGTTGATATGCAGATGAAGGCATGACTATTAGAATGTATGTGGTGCCATCATTCTTTAAACAATTTTGACACCAATTATAGCCATGACAATATGTCATACTTGATCCATGCTAACTGACCTACCTTTCAAGACTCCTTTCCTGACCTTGTTAGTGACCTCAACAAGAAGATGATGGATTACATGTCTGCTCTTCTTAGTAGAGACATGCCATCCAACATGCAATCATCCCATGATTTGACTCCTCCTATCCTTACATGCCATGACCTTATTCTTGATCTGGATAGGGATGGATTCCCAATATTACCAGCAGATCCAGGACCAAATATATTTCAAACTTGGGCAGAATTGGAAATGCTTGTCCAGAACTATCTAAATACTCATTACAGTGAATCCTAGTTTTCTTTACCTTTGCTCATCATCTGATCACTCTGTCAGAAATTGCATCTGGTTACCAGTATGAATCTGCTCTTTACAAGGCAATGAGGACTAATGATCAGCAATTCATATATTCAAGATATCTTCCAGAGGGTCTGATATTCCAAGATCCCCATAATCTTAGTTGGCCTGAGCTATTGCATCTGCTAAACTTCTGTAGAAACCATCCAAGACAGTATGGATCTGGTGACACCTTCTGCTGGATGGTTTATCTCAACCGTTACAAGCAGACAGTAGCTGCCAAGTATGGCACCTGAGCTGATTGTGAAAAAAATGTGGCAGCAGCAGCAGCACATAAGGCTACACGCAAAAATGGAGGGAAAAATCGGAAACAGAGGCCAACACCATCAGCGGTAGTCAATGGCAACAGTAGGACCATCACTAATGATGGAGCCACTGATGGCAGATCCGCTTTAGTCACCAGATCTGCAGCCAACTTGGAGTGGCAACTGGGGCCTACACTTCTCCTGTCACCTAGCGTACCACACACACCACTGCCTGACTTACAGGAGGAACCCCCTGTCTTGCACTCACTGCACACTCCCCAGCCTCAGTGCCACAACAGATCCACGGTTCACAACAAATCCCAACCAAATGTATCAGCTTCTGCTTACAATAAGTCCGCTCTTGACGAATCCGTTCATGACAAATATGGTGATGATACAGCAGTGGTAGATGCCACTACCATCCACTTCTTACAACAAAGAAGATGGAGCCATCCAGACCCTCCAATTAATGGCCCTAATAATAGTTCCCCTAGATATAAAGTGTTAAAAAGGGTGCTCAACATTCTTCAAGATGAGGACAATGACCAATTTGAAGGTGAGGGAAGGCCGGCATTACAAAACCAAAAGAAGCACAAGGCATTGCCTAACCAATTGTCAACAAATTCCAAGCAACCCCGCAAGTTTCAAGCACAAATGCTACAGAAAGATGCAGTTCGATACATTGATATGTCTACACCAGCAAAAAGGAGTAGCAGCTGCACTAAGGTCATTCGACCAGTTTGCCATCATTGATGTGGGGAAGGGGGAAATGTTACATTACATTTTTGTAAACTATAGTATTACAAAAATGTAGCAATGTCTATCATAACAAAAAAAAATTGTACAATAACAAACTATCCATCTTAAACCATCTATCTTCACTTGTCTTCTGTTGCCTTCTGTCTCTCAGTAAGCCAACTAAATGATCAGGTCTATTGCATTGGCAGCTGACTACTTCGGGAGTTGCTGCAAGCCCATCTCCTTGGGCCAAAGAGAGGGTCCTCATGTAATGAAGTTACAAGAATTGTGAGAGCTTAGGTTCACACTGCACAGAATCAGACCAGTCCGGTCTATTGACTATGTAGTA
>QGOA01004776.1:0-12731 GCA_003313075.1 Termitomyces sp. MG16
ACAATATCAGCAAACTCCAGTTGCCATTGCTGGCGCAATCGAGGAATATCCTCCTCTGTAAGGCTCACAGCCTTACCTTTTCCTTTGGCTATGCGTGCTATATGTAGTTGAACCTTTGGTTCAAATCGCTCCCATAAGGCACGTACGTACTCCTCTGCGAGATCTCTCGGATTCAACCTTACAACCGGTTGTTTCCTTGTCGTATTCGCCGACGACTGCACGCTTCTCGCTTTCAGCGAGAGTCCGTCAAATACAATATCCAATGTTTTGGAAATCTTGTCCTCTCATGCGTGACGGTACACTTCTCCCGTCTGGGTCGCCTGCACCCTTCCCATAGCCTGCGTCACCATTGACGCTACCAACTCATTCCACTCCTGTGGCATTTGTGGGTCATACGCCCATTGCACTTCTGGCCGAGGCACTGGTTGGTCCATTAGCAACCTAATGCTACCCACAGTTCCCATCGTACTGTATACTTCGTCCTTGACGAGATCCTCAACCTTCACTCAAGAGCTAGTCGGCTGGCATTCCAGCGACTCCACCACGCATTTACTACGCTCATTCTTGCACTGCACAGCCTGTTTAGGCTTTCCATTGGTACACCCAGTCACATCCAGGTGCTTCCCCTTCTTCAGAATTCCTTGAAACTCTTCCTCAGAAATCAGTATAGCCGGCGAGTCTGCCGGCAGGCTTTTCGGTGGGACCTGTTTGTCCTCCACCTCCTGTACAGTCGCTCTCCTGCAACCATCTAGTCAGTTGCGCTCATCATGCTGCTTTTCAGTTGTGCGATAGCGCCTCAAACGACCATCTGTGTCGTTCAGCACTACTTTCTCTGCCTTCAAAGGCGTACCATTCACAACGACCATGTCGTTCATGAAATCCAGCGACACCTTGTTCTTACGCAAGAACGGCGTACTGATAATCATGTTGTAGCGATCAAAATTTGCTATATCCACATACTCTTTCGTTGACGTCCCTGACGTCTTTACTCTCACTTCCGTGCCAAACTGCACCATGGCACGACTCCCTACAGTCCCCAGCTGGAGCATCAGCGGCTCCTCCAGTTCATGAACGCAAATCACGTTGACGTGAGCAAACTGGGGCATAATGCCCGTAGTAGTACTCCCGGAGTCCCACAACGTCCATGCCGGATGTCCATTGACATCCACATACATGACCAGGCACTCCTTCTCCTCGGGAGTATAGCGTGGCCTGTGCAACTTATTAGTTGCCTTCTGCAGGGTTATGCGTCTCATTCGGACGCGCTGATCTCCACGGCACTCAGTCAGTGCAAACAGGTGTTCTTCCTCGTCTTCATGAGCATAATAGTCGCTGTCGTACACATCCACTGCGACATATTTGTCGCCATCAATCTGGACACTCTCAGCGTCATCTACTTCCGACCCGTCAGCCTCTACTTGCGGCTCCTCCTCCATGTTGTCAACGACCTCATCGTCTTTGTCGTCACCGACGACATTACTTGGTGCTGCAGCCGTATGGGCTGCTCAGATGTGTGCCTTAGGAGGGGCAGGGCATTCCTTAGCAAAATGTCCGCTCCTGCCACAATTGTAGCATGCTGAGAGATCCCCTGCAGGCCTTCTCTGGGCCGCTCCTGGAACCCCAGCGGGTTTGCCCATCATATGCGCTGCAGGCACCACCACTCCTCTTGGTGCTACTTGATTCTGACCCAAAAAGGGTCGGCTATCCTTCGCTGGCAATTGTCCAGCAGGCTTCGATTGAGGCCGTTGGCCTCCAGGAATTGTCTTGCGAACAACAAATCGCAGGTTGCGATTGTTTTCTATCTCCGTCCGTTTGGCCAGGAAGGTTCCCACCTTCACTGCCTGACGGTTCACAGTTTCTTGGCGGGAACTCCGCTGCTCATAATGGTTCGCCGTCCGTGTCGACTGCTCATAACGGATGGCATACGCCAAGAATTTGGTCACAGTATTGACCTCCGGAGACAAATTGTCGTCGCGTATCAACGCTCTCCTCATGTCTGCGGGTATTCCGTCCAGGAATGTCTCGCGTATAGTATATTTGTCTGGATAGACGGCCATATTCTGTGCATGACCCACCAGGTCATCATAAAAGGTCTGGACGCCAGTCTTAGCATCATACACTGCCTTTCTAAAGGCATCACGAGCTTCCTGCATTGTAGCAGCGTTGACGAAGCGATTGTACAGTCCTATCAGGACTTCTTTAAATGTCCAATGCGTCTTGTCGCGATTAATGTGGAGAACATGGCGACGGAACCAATTCCAAGCCTCTCCTTCCATAAATTCATGTAGCATGAATATCCTCTCCTGGTCCATGTCGTCTCCACCATAGCAGCAGGCTGCGAGGTGGTAGCACACATCCATGGCCCAGTCCTCCAGTTGAGAGAACCTATGTCCTCCAGCATACGCACGTATGTGCTTACCATTGGATTTACAGGGACTTACTCCAGCAGGAAACTTAAATCTGACTCCAAGGGAGTCATCCACCAGACAAGTGAGGCGGTCATGCATATGATCCATATGGATCCTGACCGCTTCATTCATTCCCGGCGTAGTTTCATGCAATTCATGAGGTGCGGGCATCGAAAATGCCCGAGGACTACGAAACAGGTGGTCATTGGCCGTTCGTTCTGGCCTTGGGGTGGGCTGTCGCCCTGCTTGTGGCTCTGCTGGTGCTCCACCAGCCTGCCTTCCACTATTATGACGATTATTATTGTCTCGATCGTTATTTTTGCGATCACAACCTCCACCGTCGTTATTGCGATGACTTGGCTCCCCCTGTTTGTAGTGACCACTACTCTCATCACTACCACCCGGATCTCTGTCCGGTTCAGCAGTCCGAGCCGCAAATTGTCGCCGCATGTCATCAACAGGCGTTACACCCTCACGCCCTTCAAAGACTACCCCTTGGTCATCAATTAACGACTCATCATGATCGCGCAAGTCCTGGTTGCGTATTCTCTGGTAATTGACACGTTCATTCCAGTTGTCCACTAGGTGGACACATCGCACTACGCATCGTGGTCGCATTCGCTCCTCAAGAATGTGGACTTCGTCCACCTCCTCCTTGATTGTAACTTGCTTATGAGGTGTCTTAACCTCCTGCACTGCAAGTAGTGCCTCTGGCTCTGCTGGAGTCGTCGTCACAGTCTCCACCTCAGACAATGCCTGCTGAGGCACTCCGCTAACAATACGTTGACGGTTTGCGGCGTTCTGACGCCGAACGTAGTCTTGCTGAGACTCATTAGCCTGACGAGGCGCATTGAGCAATTCCATCGCGTCCGCAATCAATGGCGCTCGTCTGCGCACACTCATCTCACATTCTACTGAGTTGGCTGGAGTAGCCGTTGAGACTGCTGACCCTCACGCCGCTTTGCGCTTAAGGTATTCCACTACTTTGAATTCGAAGATGCGCACAAACAATTCGATATATTCATTCGAATCTGCACGGGGTACATCATGGCTCCTAGCAGCCAGCAACTGTAAGTGCTTCACTACATAAAGCTGAAGACGCTTTCGCGTCGATTCCTTCGCGACCGCCGGATATCGGTCCAATACTAGCTGTAACTGGATAGACAAGGTCGAATGCGACCTTTTGCTTTTCTCATCATCTGAGGATTCCAGCTCAGACTCTAAGTCCATAACTCTCCTGAGGCCATCATGCCTCACTTGCGGCTGTTTGCTGGCCCGTCTGTGCAACTCTGGAATTCCAGGCGCTGGTGATGCCTTTTCCAACCCTACGACATTGTTGTCCTTCCTACTGACCACTATTGCTGGTCCTTGCCTCTGTCCTTGTGTTGTCAACGACGACGGTCCTGGTTCAGTGGCAGCATTGGCCACATATTCCAAATGCCATTAGGTGCAGTCCGGAATGGGGTGCTATGCGCAAACGTGCTGCCTTGTACCATTTCCAAGTACTGGGTAACGTCTGGTTGACCCTCAGAGGGAGCTGAAGAGCTCTCGGGCAATACCGGATACATCAGTGAAGGCATTTGGCTTGCTGGCAGTGACACTCCTGAGACTGCAGATCTCTCTCCTGGTTTACCACCAGGTCGTACAATGGACATCATCCGTGATATGAATAGCCCACCAGGCATTCCAAAGCTCACGCTGACATTGCGAGGAATCTTTTTGTCCCGCTTTGGCGGAGGTTGGTATGCTGACGCAGATTGCGTCTTCACAGCTTGAAGCACAGGTAAGTCATCTGCATCTGCAGCTGGGAATGGAGGATCCAAATCAAGAGAGCCAGTCATGGAAGCATGTTTTCAACGTGATGCCAACAGAGAATCGAGAGGTTTTGATGATAGTTGCCTAGTCAGTAACAAGCCTAGAGTCAAAAGCCGATAGCAGAAGATTTAAAAAAATGTAACCGGAGTTACGGGTTAGAACTATCTTGTGTGTATCACACAAGTGCTAAATCAGACCGCAGTATCGGATTGACTAGTACTTAGAGTGAAAACAAGATGTTGTCTTACATAATATTCTATTAAACGATTATAGCGTCATTGATGCTTGAAACACGGATGACTCCGTTACAGGATGATCGTCTGTAAAGTTGACGGTCAGCGTATTGGCCAATTTAGACTTGCAACTTTTGTTCCCTCTACGAGTTGATTTTACTTGTTTGCATCTAGAAGCCCATTTGTACAATGTCATGTTGCGCAATTCAATGCCACAGTATATGTAGTCAAACACAGGAGATAGTCCCACCACTCGGCCTTTCTTTCTGATAATCGCCATTTTGTCAGATCCGTATGAACTGTCAGTTGGCTGATCGTCGGGCCAAGCACGTTTGACCTCACGGTGATAGGACTCCATACAGGATCAGCGCATCAACGGCAGTCTACGGCAACATGGCACTGGCTCGGGATACCTTAGCGTGCGCTAATTAACCAATTTTGGCAATATTGACGGCCACGTACGGCAAGAAGCAGATCTGATCAATGATAGCGCCAACGGCAGCAAGAATAACAACTGACAGATGGCATCCGTCACTGATGACAGCGCTTAGCAAGAAGATTGATGATCTATCAAAAACTGACAAACAGCTTGGCATTTGACTTTGGCGTTGATAGGCTTCTACTCGGACTGAGCGCATCAAGGGACATTATAGGCCAACCAACACTTGACATACTGAGGGCTCTAGCGACCAGTTGGGAATATAGAGCAGCTCTAGCTCTGGCAACCGACTACAGGATTTAGACATTTATCCTAACCACTAGCTACCCAGCTTTCAGCACACTCCATTCACCTATCCCAAGGACGAAGGAGGCCCATAACGTATAGCGCTAACACGACGGCGGGGAGAGGACTCTAACTAAACCCCAATCACTTCCAGAAAGAGCCAGCAGCAGGCGCTGCCATTTGACGAGGCACTTCAATCAGAAGTCTAAAAGGATCAATGACAGCGGCACTAGATATACTTAAATCCGACATCTGGACCTGTCAGGAACTAATACAATGTGTAGTGCTGACACTAGTGCTCACAGCGTCTGTCGAGGATTTTCCAACCATACCCCAAAACAGCCTGGCCAATTGGAGTTAGAATAAAAGTGAGCAGACTCATGCAATTCTGAGCCAATATAGAGTCGCCGCTGGTCGCCGTGGGTCAGAACGCCGTTGGTCGCTGTCATCCATGTGCAAAAGGTTGCCGTTGGCAGGTCGCCGTTAGAGGAAACCACGAGGAGAGGCGCTAGGAGGTAGCGCTGCAGGTGGACTTGTATCTGGACAAACAGGGTAGTGCATAGTATATAAAATAGCTACTTTACATGTATATAACAACGAATCGTAACCCCTCGAACACACAGTTACACTTAGTGTTCAACTCACGCTAGCTTCCTTTGACTTCATCACTAAGTCGGGTGCTAGCCTCGTCTATCTCGTCTTCATCGTTTACGGTGCCACCTACGGGCACAATACGCTGCGCTATCCGTCTTTTCTTCAATATCTTTGCCTAAACTACAACGCTTACCGTCTGCCAGGTAGCCCCCGAAGCGCTATAATCTAGCGCATCATTTTACTACCTCCACCCGAGCACACTGGGACCCTGTCAGGACTCCTCACAACTACGCACGCCAAGCGCTGGAGACGGCGTTGTACTGTGTATACATCTAGCGCACTCAACTACAGTTGGCGTCATCAGTGTCTGACATTGCTTAGCGCCTTGATTTGGTGCCTGACATCGCTAAGCATTTTGGACAGACAGAAGGGTGATAGATTGATGGTTTAGCATCGCAATCTGCTGCCTGGCGTCGCTAAGAGTCTTGAATGGATGGTAGGGATCTGAAACCGTTGGAGCTACCCCTATGAAATTTTCTAGTTTACCGCACTTTGGCAATGGTTAGTCACTGGCGACGGTGAACTCCTTGTAGTATAAAAAGTACTTACCGACTTGTACATACCTATTGAACGAGAGAACAGAGTTTCCAGCTCCCCTTACTTCAGTCTCCCTTATGCTCAAGACCTCATTTACGGTCGGCAACGTCGAACTCATCGGCAGTTGCAGACTATTGCTAGCCTTTGACCTATTTGCGCCTTGCAGCTATGGCAGGCATTAATGATGCTTAGACCTCGCTAAGCTTACCGCATTCTTGCCACTGACATTGCTGTGTGCACTTACTGCTTCTTTTATAGGCGCTTTACCTTAGCGCTTGACACCTGCTGACCCTCTTCCAACTTTACTTTTATTTTCATAGGCGCGTTCTCTAGGACCTGCCTGGGACTCCTCACATCACTTAAAGCGTGCCCAACGCAAGCTTTTGGTACGGTAACACTATTACTATATTTGTTACTGACAAAACTGTGGGCGTCATCAAATTGGAGCCCACCACAAGGGATCTTTAGGGCAGAATTCCGCTAGAAACCCGTCTCCAGCGTAGGCGCTGTCTGCTAGAGCAGTCGGCAGAAGGCATAGCTCCTTCCCACCCATCAACCCCACAACCACCTGGTGCCTTACCGGGTCTCTCTCTCGCACAGGAACTACAGAACGCCACTGTAGACGAATTTCCTGATCTCTTCCCATGTTCTCTTGACTTTAGCGCCGACAACCTCTTAGCATTGCCGCTTGCCGTACCGCAACCAGTTACCCCCAGTACTCCGTTAACACCGCTCTCTCAACTCGTCATTTCTCTTGCCCTATCGCCAATACCTAGAACCCCTTCCCCACATCCGCTAACCGAACTCGGCACCACAGTCACCATGGAACAACCAGTTCAGCGCATGCCGCCACGCAATCACTTCTTGGCACCAAAATGGGATGAGTCTAAGCCACGGGAGCTCTCTCAGTATTTCAAGGAATTAGAGTATTTATTCAGGGATTGTGGAATTACCGACCACACACAGATGAAGGAATACATGGCAAGATATGTGTCATATGACACGGCAGAGACGTGGACAGGTCTTGCCAAGTTTGCTGCTTTTGTTCCTGCCGCCCCACCAGTTCCAGCCCAAGGCACCTCGTATGAAGGCTGGAAGACGGCAGTAATCTAGCTGTACCCTGGACCTGAGGAGGCTACCTGATACTCGGTAAACGAGTTGCAGAAACTAGTCCATGAGTTATTCGACAACGGCACATTGTCTCTTGGCGCATTCTCTACATATTACCGTGAATTCCAAAAGATCGCTAGGTGGTTAGTGCAAAACGGCAAGCTATATATTAACGAGGAACGTCGCCTATTCCAACAGGGCATCCCGACTTCGCTTTGGACTCGCATTGCTCGTCGCCTAGAAATAGTTCATCAGGCCCATCACCCGGACGAGCCATATAACGTTGCCGACGTCTTTGAAGCTGGTAAGTGGGTTCTCAAGGGGACAGACACTGGCATTGGGCTGCAATGTGCTAGGACAAGCCACCACCTGAGCGAACTAACGGTATAATTCCCATCCCGCCTCCTGCTGCCAACTTTGTTAAGAAGGAGGATCTCAATGCTGCCATTACCGCTGCTGTTGCCTCCACTATGACGCGAATCGAAACTATAATCACAACCAATCTCACTGCTAACCGACCTGCTAATGTACCCACATCTGGCCCTTGCCACTTTTGTGGGGAGATTGGCCACACTATGACTAGAGGACGTTGCGTGACTTTAGAAAATTACATTTGGCAAGGAAGGATTCGAAGGGCTATCGACGGCAAGATAGTTCTAACCACTGGCGCCACCATTCCCAACTACCCAGACAAGAAGTCCTTCCAGGAGCGGGTGGATGAATGGCATAGGCGCAACCCAGGACAAATCGTCACCGGCACGCTTTCTGGCAATGCCAACCCTGACCCTGAACAGGCAATGCAACAGCAAATGATTCACGAGGTCTTACACTTTGACAGCATTGGCGACCATCCTACTTTCTCATGGGAAGAATGAATCGCTAAGCTACAACAGGAATTGGATTTGCTTAAGAATCAGGTTTTTGATGGGGTTGAAGTTAAGCAGCCTAAACAGCCTCTCAAAGGATATAAGCCAATGCCTCCCACTAGCAAGTTACCAATGCCCGCTCCTGCCGCACCTCCAGCTACAACTTCAGAACCGTCTTCGTCTGCTGCCACTCCTGAACCGCCTTTGCCGCCTCTCCATCCCTACTCAGAGATTTCCAACCAATATCATGCTCCCACCCAGCGAAACTTTGCCGCTCCTGAGAAGCGTCCTGAAGGTGGTTACCGACCTACTGCGCCAATATTCGATATAGAGAAATCAAACCACGTCTTCAGCCGCATTATGAAAACTGCCATTACTCTATCAGTAGAAGAGCTTTGTAGCATTGCTCCCAACATCCGCAACCAAGTCAAGACCACCGTCACTCCCCGACGACCCTTGGCAACAGCCGTTGCCAAGATTGATGAACTTGACAATGCGCTTCCCAGTTTTTCTATTACCGTCGACCCTTTGGACACTGAAGACCCTCCTGCTGACACCGTCGCTAACGCCACCTCTGTGGACCCAGTGGAGATCTATCTTAGGTCAGTAGACCATGGAGAAGACCCCGCAATCCTTACCGTTGCTCAAGAATCACATGCTATTCGCTCAGTCGCGCTAACTGTAGACAACAAGCACAAGGTGGAGGCAATCGTGGATAGCAGCTCTCAAATCATTTCTATGGCAGCGGAAGTTGCTAACAATCTAGGCCTCATTTATGACCCTACCGTTATACTAAACATGCAAAGCGCTAATGGTATGGTAGACAGATCCTTAGGTCTCGCCAAGAATGTTCCTTGCACACTTGGTGACATTACTTTTTATCTTCAGATACACATTCTGCGATCCCCGGCATACAATTTACTTCTCGGCAGACCCTTCAATGTCTTGGCATGATCAGTCGTCAAGACTGTTACCGACGACGAGACGACTTTAACAATTAGCGACTCCAATTCTGGAATTCGACGAATGGTGCCCATGTTCTCTAGGGAACAACAAAAAGGCACCCACACTAAGCCCCCGGAGTTTACTGACCAACACGCCAGTGAACGACCCCACAGGTGTTTTTGCAAACCATCAAGGAGGTGATTGGCAACGATCACAGAGATGTGGCGCTAATGCTTGAATATGACCATTATACTGGTCTTGTAAATATTATGTCTACCGCTTGTCTTGACAAAGAAGTTTTAATTTCCTTATCCGCTACCGACACTGAGCTTTCCCAGAAAAACTCAAACATTACCGACTCCGCTCTAGCATACTTATACCTTACCGCTTCCGAATCTTTTCAAAATATTGCGTCTACCGATACATATCTCACTACCCTTCCCGGAGCCTCGTCTTCTGCTGTTCTCGGACTTGCTGCCCCTCAGGCTACAGTTCCCCTTTCCACCTCTGTATATAACCAAGCTAACGCTCCCAAAAGGAAAGGGGTTCAAGTCAAAAAGAAATATAAGCCAGTTGTACTTAAAACAAAACCCGTTGCTATGCACTCTCCCGAGACATTTAGAATTGAGCGCCAGATCATTGGTGACCCTCTTGCCAACATGCCAACCTTATCACCAAATCTGCCACCCTTTCAGCCCAGAGGACGTTTTACCGCAGAACACCAGCAACAATTTGCGAAGGAGCATGACACAGGGTTTTTGACCAAAGATGAGTTGGAAGTCCTTACCGATCTTGTTGCTAAGCAAAATAAAGCCTTTGCTTGGGAGGACTCGGAATGCAGCAGTCTGCGTACAGACTTCTTCCTGCCTGTCGTAATCCCGACCATTCCTCACATGCCATGGACTGAACACAACTGACCGTTGCCGCCTGGAATAGAAGCCGAGGTCTGCCAAATTATTAGGACCAAGATACAGGCGGGCATCTACGAACCCTCCAATAGCTCTTACTGCTCCCGGTGGTTTTGCATCCTCAAAAAAAACAGCAATCTACGCATAGTTCACAGTCTCGAACCGCTGAATAGAGTTACCATACAACACTCTGGCGTACCGCCTTTTCCTGACCACGTTGCTGAGTCCTTTGCTGGGCGTATTTGTGGCACCACCCTTGACCTCTATGTTGGCTACGACGAACGCCTGATACACCCTTCTTCCCGGGACCTCACCACTTTTCAAACCCCTTTTGGCGCGCTGTGCCTAGTCACTTTACCGATGGGCTGGACAAACTCAGTCCCCATATTCCATGACAACATCACCTTCATCCTCCAACCCAAGATACCACATCATGTCCTTAGCTTCATTGATGACGTTGGCGTCAAAGGCCCCAAAGACTGGCAACTCGTAAACGGCTTACCGGCGACCCATCCCGACAACTCCAACATTTGCTTAGTGCTATGGGAGTTTTTCCAGCTGCTTAACCGAGTTCTCCAACATATGAAGTATAGCGGTGGAACTTTTAGCGGCCACAAGCTCCTCCTTTGCATGCCAAGATTCAAAATACTTGGTCACATATGCACTCCCAACGGACGCGTTCCCGACAAGTCTTGCTTAGCACTCTTGGAGTGATGGGACCCTTGCCACGACTTATCTGAAGTTCGTGCCTTTCTTGGTACCATTGGCGTTCTCAGGATATTCGTCAAGAACTTTGCCCATCACACACATGCCCTTAACCGACTCACCCACGCTAATGAGCCCTTCAAATTTGGGCCAGACCAGGTCACTGCACAACGAGACTTAGTAAAAGCCCTACAAGATGCCAAACCCCTAGTCCCCATCGATTATAGCTCTGCTGACCCTGTTATCCTGGCGGTGGATACTTCGTACATTGCCGTTGGCTACTTCTTGTGTCAGTGCCTTAGCAACAATTGGAAACAGCAACGCTACAACTGCTTTGGGTCTATCATGCTAAACGACTGAGAATCTCGCTACAGTCAGCCTAACCTAGAGCTCTATGGACTCTTCAAAGCCTTCCGGTCGCTAAAGATGTATCTGATTGGTGTACGGAACCTAATTATTGAAGTCGACGCTAGGTACATCAAAGGCATGCTGCAGAATCCCGACATCCAGCCATCTGCTAGTATGAACTGGTGGGTAGTCGCTATCCTCATGTTTCACTTTGAACTGGTCCATGTCAAGAGCTCTTTCCATGGACCAGATAGACTCTCTAGGCAACCATGGCAGCCTGGCAACCTGGCAGTGGATCCACAGGCTGATAGCAATTTCAAGGACTGGATCGACCAATTACATGGTTTTGTGCACCTCATACAACAGCCAATTCCCCTACTATGATGGCAACAGCCTGCCAGTATCCTTTTACATCCCATTGTCCTTTACTGCCCTGAGACTTTTAGCGCACCCCTCACATTCTACACAGCAAGCATTTTTGGTCAAAACTTGCCCTCAGTAAAAGTAGTACAAGAACCCCATCTGCTAAGAGAAGATAGCAAAACCTGACCTACGATGCCGTTCCCCAATCCGCCAAGGCAAAAGCGGAAGACAGTCGCTTGTTAATAGTTGAACAATGGATACAAGACCTCAAGCGACCAGCAGGCCTTACCAATGAACAATTTGTGACCTTTATCCGATACGCTACCTGTTTCTTCTTTACCGACAACCACCTTTGGCGACGGAATCGAGATGGCACTCACAAGCTGATCATCAAGCCAGAAAGTCGCTTATGAGTCCTGCGTGCCATGCATGACAAACTAGGACATAGAGGCCTGTATGCTCCCTGAGCCTCTCTTTTAGAACAATTCTGGTGGCCACACACTAGTGCCGACATCGCCTGGTACATTAGGACTTGCCACCTATGCCAAATTCAACAAACATGCCAAGTATTCGAACGGTCGGGAAAATGGGAAGAAGCTTTCAGCCAAGCTATCTGGAGCGGCTTCAAGTTCCTGATCTAAAGTCTGCCTCGGTAGCGCGCCTGGTAAGTGTGGTGACTCAGTTAAGGTTTGTTCAAACGCGCTCTCCAATAGGAGGCGGCGCTGTCGCTGGGCTCGAGTTTCTGGTGGAATTCTGCCTCAATAGAACCCCTCGCGGTGGGCTCCAAAATGATGACGCCAACTGTGGTTGGGTGCGCTGGACGTATACGCAGTACAACGCCGTCTCCAGCACCTGGCGTACGGGTTTGTGAGGAGTCCCGGCAGGGTCCCGGTGTGCTCGAGCAGAGGTGATAGGGCGATGCGCTAGACGGTAGCGCCTCGGGTGCTACCTAGCAAGTAGTAAGCGTCGTAGTTTAGGAGAAGTTATAGAGAAATAAACGAATAGCGTGGCGTAGCGTGCCCGTAGGTGGCACCGTAAATGACAAAGACGAGATAGACAAAGCTAGCGCCGAACTTGGTGACAAAGTCAGGCAACGCTAGCGCGATTTGAATGCT
>QGOA01004782.1:0-35434 GCA_003313075.1 Termitomyces sp. MG16
GTCGGAGGTGGGAAAAGGAGGGAAGGGGAGGCATGCAGCCTCAAGTTATTGTGGGGAGGAAGGGAGAGGGGAGGGAAGTGGGGAACCTCGAGGAGGGTTGATTCATGCCATGATGTCCACCACTGGAGGAGGCTTTCAGTCATGGGCTGATGCCTGCTGGTGGCCGCTGATGCACATTGATGTCCGTTAGCGTCCGCTGGCATCCGCCGGGCCTGCATGCGCATGTGTGTGCCCGTCTTTTATTGATTTACTGGACCGTGTCATACAGCACATTGTGACATGTCCACGGCTCTGTATTCTATGGCACTGTGGACACTGCGCCGCTCCAGTGTAGCGGACTCCGCTGGACATGTATGGTATGGCACAAAGCAAGCTCCCGTACAACATATGACACGTACCATTGTGATGTCTCTATGTGGCCTCCCATCTCTCCTTCTTCCTCCTGTTTGAAGCGACTCCTTGAGGAGAGCGGTAAGCTGGTTAGTCCCCATTCAACCTTTCCACTCTGAAGGAGCTCACTTGGCTCCCCTTACCTGCCCTTATCACTGCTGAGGTTTGAAGGGCTGCGCTGGCACGTGCTGTCATCCCCTTTTCACCGCTAGTTCTCAACGTCGGTTCTGATCTGTCCTCTTCCAACTCTTCTACGCCTCCTCCTCCAGCCTTTCAGACCTTTCCTCCTGATCCTCTGCCACGCGCTCCCCCTGTGCCTCCCCATCCTCAAGAACTACCCCATGTGCCCTTGTCCAAGCAGCAGAGTCAATTCTTTCAGCAAGCCTTTTAGAGAATCGTAGACCCATTTGAATGTACTTGTAGTGTATTTGTAGTGTCGTTAGTTGTGCCCCTATGGTATTTATTTATGGCTTTTGATCCCCTTGAGTGCACAGCCAAGCTTTACTGGAGGCGCTAGCAGTTAGCGCCTATCTTCTTGTCTCCATTTATTGCTCGGTGTCATTATCCGGGGCAGCCTCATCATTGTCCACTAACTTTGTCTCCTCAAGCTCTTGTAGTTTGGCCATGTCAATGTCCAGCGCTGACAAAGGTAAGGAAATGTGTTCACATGCTAGGTAGGGAATGAGTTGAAACACTGCTACCGGTCAATGCAAAACTGAGCCATCCAACTCGCAGAGTACGTAGGCACCTCCCCTATTGCGGAAAACTACTATGAAGAGTCCCAGATACCAAGGTCGCATCTTTTTGTTATGCGTAACTTTGATCTTTGAGTTGCGCATTAGTACAAGGGTGCCAGATGTAAAGTTGTAGTCTCAGATCATGGCGCTATGCTCGCTTTCAAATCGTAGCACAGCTTGTTATCTAGCTTGAAATACTACCTCGTATAAGCGCTTGAGATTCTCCATGCATTGTTGTAAGTCTATAGTGTGCCTAGCAATCATATCAGTAGAGGATAGTATTGAGTTCGGTGGGGGTTGTAGGTAAGTTGCTTTCACTATGTCAGCTAGGAGAAGTGGATGGGTGCTGGTCGCAGCGTAGTAGGGTGAACAACCCATCCTTTTTCGTACAGTAACCTGCTCCAACCAGAAGATTGAATAAGTCGCTTCACTCCAGCGACTCTTGTCACCATCTACCACCTTGAATAGCGCCTGTCAAACATCAAAATGGGGTCTTTCTACGATTCTGTTGGTGCGTTTATTGTATCCTGAGACTCAAATGTGCTGTATGTTATATTTCTTTGTGAGATAAGTAAGTGCCTTGACTATAGGTGCTCCATTGTCTGTAACGATCTTGTGAAGGGCTCCCCATCTGCAGATAACGTCCTCAAAGAGCCACTTAGCTATAGCGTCTGTATTTTCTTGTTGGAGCATCCGGAACTCCAGCCAATGTACCAAGGAACACCTTCCTTGGATGATGTACTTGTAATGCCCTGACTTGGGCATGTGCATAGTGTCGATGTATGTTTTTCCAAATAACGGTGCTGGAGTCGCTACTGTTGGGGCAATAAGAACCTGGCGTGTCTGCTGGATTTGGCAAAGGTGACAAGTGCAAATATACCACGCAATATCGGTGCTAACTTGAGGCCACCAGAAGCACTCCAAAAGGTTCGCCCTCATCGCATAGAGTCCTTGGTGTCCCAAGTTGTCATGCATGGCACATAGAATCCTAACTCGACTGTCTTGTTTGATTACTAACTTGTGGGTGCCATCTCTATTTTGTTGCCAAAGTTGATCTTCAACTATAAAAAAAGTTGTTGCATATCGAATGAAGGTGGCGTATTCCGTATCCATAAGGTCTGATGGTCATTGCAAATCCTATAGCCACTTCCTAACCTGGTCAACTCACTGATCCTCTGACCTAGCTTTGGCGCTCCGAGGTACTGCCGAATATAGCAGGTTTTGACTGTCTTCCCACAAGGGTCTTGGTTCTTTGACTATCTTTAGATCATTAGATAGCTTAGCGACATTATAGATACTGGCCATGTAAAAAGTTAATGATGCCCGATATGGTCAAGGCTGGTATGGAACAATAGAGTGTAGCCACGTTGAAACTGGCCAATCTTCACGAAGCACCAGAATAGGCAACTGGATAATGTGTATGAAACCATGGAGTCGATCGATCTAGTCGTCAAATACGTCGTTGTCGCTATCATCTAGCACTTCATCTTCCAGCTGTCTGGGCTGTCTAGATAATCCATCTGGCCTGTGAAACACACTTTTGACATGTACTAATTCAAAGTGAAACATTAATATTGCTACTACCTAGTGATTCATACTGGCAGAAGGCTGAATATTGGGATTCTGGAGCATTCCTTTGATGTAGTGCACGTCGACTTTGACAATCAGGTTTTGGACCCCAATAAGGTACATGTGTAGCACCTGAAACAACCAAAACAAGCTGTATAATTCTAGCTTGGGCTGGCTGTAGCTGTCAGGTTCTGCTGAGTCGGGGGCTTTCCGGGAAAGCAACACCCTTACAATGCGGACTTGATCTACGGGTACTCGGGTGTCTGGGACTCCGGGGTTCAAGACGCGGATGGGGGTAATCCCAGGAGAGGGGACTTGGCCTGGGGGTTTTGGGTTGTAGGTAGCTGGGGGTTGGGTGGAGGTCGAGTCGTGAACTGGAGGTTCTAAGACGAGACCGAGTTTGCAAGTTATAAGTCACAAAGTACATACCAAACTTAGAGCACGTGGTTATTCAAGTGTGCCAGTCAAAGCATGCTGGTCAATGCGTACCAATCAAGCAGAGGGCATGCAACAATTCAAGTTAATATCAAGACTAGCAAATACAATGGGGAACTACGCTATAAGTACTACGGGCCAGGTCTTGGGGTTCCAGGGTGTCTGGGATGGGTTCTGGGAGTCATTGAGTAGTGGGCAGTGACTGTATACGTGGATTGCGTGTGTGGGGCACACAATCAATTGGCACAGGAGGGAGCAGTGATGCGTGATGCATGATGGCCAGAAGCGAGTTGCATGATCTGATTGTTGATCGGGGTTGGTGGTGGCTGATGGCAGTGTCGGTAGTTGTGATGGTGGGGCATGTCCTGTGGGGTCGGAGGGAGGGTCCCAGATGGTGTTCTGGGGGTGTTCCGGGGTGGATCCGGAGGGGAGGGGTCGTGACAGTAGCGCAATTCTCTGTTGTTAAGGGTAATCAATCCGAAGCGATTGTAGCATCTGATTTTTTGGTTTATGCCATCACACTGACATAAAAGGAAGCCCACTGCAATATATAAAGTGTCAACAGCAAGTATAATGGGATCAGTGGTAGTATAGTCAATGGGCACCAAGGGGCTTCGCTTCCTGTAGCACCTTTACTAAATTCTTCTGGGCATTGATCTGATTGGGTCCGAATTCAAAGGGAACCCCAGAATGGGTTAAGCAATTAAGGGCGTTTGCACAATGTGAAAAATGGTGTATGAACATGTGCAGCACCCCTACAGTGCCCAAGAATGCACGTACTTCCGAGAGGTTATGACAGACCCCCCATTTCTCCAGAAGCGCTAATCGGCTCCCTTCTGGGATCCTGTGTTCTGGTGTGCAAATGTGCCCTAAAATTTTGAATTGTGGTGTGCAAAGAACAAGCTTGTGCCCCAAAAACGTCCCACCACAATACTTCTTGTGCTGGAGCACTCGGTTAACTAGTTGGAAGAAGTCCCATAGTGCCATACAAATATTAGGATTTTCCAGGTGCACTTTGGGCTTGCTATTCACCAGGCACCAATCCTTTGGGCCTTTAACTCCTACATCATCTATGAAGCTGAGCACATGGTAGGGTATTTCAGGCTGTAGGATAAATGTAATATTGTCGTGGAATATAGGTACCGAGTTTGTCCATCCCATAGGAAGTGTGACTAGTTGTAGCGCTCCAAATGGCGTTTGAAATGTCATCAAGTCGCGAGAGGAAGGATGGATTAAGCGCTCATCATAGCCAATGTACAAATCCAGGGTAGCGCCATATATTTGTCCTGCAAAAGATTCAGCGACGTGATCGGGAAATGACGGTACCCCTAAATGATGGATTGTGACTTTATTTAGCAGTTCTAGGCTGTGGACTATATGTAGCTTCCCATTTTTCTTTAGTATGCAAAACCATCTTGATCGGTAGGCTGAATTGGAAGGCTCATAAACTCCTGCTGCTATCTTAGAGCGAATAATTTGGCAAACTTTGGCTTCGATGCCCAGTGGTATGGGTCAGTTATGCTCAGTCCAGGGTATGTGCGGTATTGTTGGTATAACCACTGGTGGAAAGAAATCAGTTCTGAGCTTACCGCACTCTGAGTCTTCCCAGATGAACACCTCATTCTGATTTTGCATGATGTCGACTAATACGTCTATTTCTGCCGTCAAGAGAAAGCTAGTATCATGGGCACTAAGAAATGGTGCCTTTCATTCTTCTGTGAACTGTCCTGTTGGTTTGAAGGGTAGTGGGTTTGGGTCGAGTGTTGGCAAGGTAGCTAAAGGGTCGCCTAATATCTTTTGTTTGATGCAAAATTCCTCAGGTATGGCGCTCGCTACCGGTTTTGTTTTAAGCGCTACAGACTTATATTTCTTCTTGACCTGAACTCTTTTGCGCTTAGGGGTACTATTGTTAGCAAACATATTATAAGTAGAGTCATGGTTTCTAGCAAAACCTGATATCAAAGGTTCTTTAGAGTCGGGAGTAGAAACAAAATAAGTGTCTGTTGGAAGGTTTTCAGTAATATCTGACACAGTAAGGTATAAGTAGGATAAAGCTTCGCTAGTAAGCGACAAAGAAGAATTCAAAATTTCATGGGCTAAAGGGGTATGTGATATAAAGGTTACTTGCCCAGTCCAATGGTTATAGTCCAAGATAAGTGCTTCATCTCCATGATCCTCATCACTCATCTCCTCGATGGCACCGGAAAACACTTGCAAGGGTCATTGCTAACATAAGGTCACTTTTGTGGTCCTGGCTTTTGGAATTTCTCTCAGGGGAACGTCGGTACCGTTCTTCTGACCGCAGAGTTAGGGTCGCTAATAGTTAGCATCATTTTGTCTTTGGACATTGTCTTGACTACTGATCGTGCTAACACATCGAAGGGCCTTCCTAATAATAAGTCATATGCAGGTGATCTAAGAATGTGAATTTGAAGGTAAAATGTAAGATCACCAATAGCACATGGCACATTATGGGCCATTCCCAAAGATCAATCAATAGTGCTGTTAGCGCTCTGCATATTAAGAATGATGGTTGGGTTGTAAATGATGCCAAGTTTGTTAGCGATGTTGGCAGCCATGGAAATGATTTGTGATCTGCTGTCCACGATAGACTCTATCTCGCTTTTGCCATCAACTGTTAACATAATTGAGCAAATCATGTGAGAGTCTTGGGCTACCATGAGGATGGCAGGACCGTCACTAGATCTTAGCAACTTGAGGTATGTTTTGACCGGGTCAATGGACATAGCTTCTTTAGGTGGCATGGCCCCTTCCTTGATTTCTGGTGCTACCGTCTCCATTATGTATGCAAATCCTGGTAGCGTGTTGTTGCATTCATCCACCGCCATTACATTGTTAGTTACATTTTGTTGAGGGGTAACCGCTGTATGCATCTGATTCCTGACATCTGGTGCCACACTGCATAGCTCTCCCACTGATAGCGTGATCTGACTCTTCATGATGTGATCAAATACTTGCTTGGATTTTTCCATGTCGTAGATAGGTGCCGTTGGTTGGTAGCCTCCAGCAGGCTTGTCTGGTGCCCCAAAGTTTTGATTAACAGGTGGAGCATAGTTACTGGCAAGTCCTGAATAAGGGTGCAGTGGCGGTTCTGTTATAGCAGGTGCTTTGGTTGGGTCAGGAGTGTCGTTATTGGCGCTAACGTTTGGAGGTTTTGCTGGCGCTGGTTCCAATGTAGTGCCTGTAGGCCTATAGTCCTTTAAGGGTTGCTTGCCCTTCTTGATCTCTACTCCGTCGAAGACCTGATTTTTTAGTGACTTTGACTCCCTTTCTAATGTCTCAATCCTTTCCTTGTGTGACAATGTGGGTCGCTCATTAACAGTGTTAAGCTGAAGTACTTCATGGATTAGCGCCTATTGTGGAGTTGCTTCTGCCTCCGCCACAGCCATACTATTAAGGTTGCCTGTCACTAAGTTCCCAGGGTTACATTGGTGCCATTCATCAATTTGTCCCTGGAAAGTTCTGTGCTCGGGATATAGAGGGATGTTAGTGCCCGAAGGTAGGACTATTTTGCTGTCGGTGCCTTGGCGTGCTCTTTTCTGGTGTAGATACTGTTTGAGGAGAGTGCAGCGACCTCAAGTCATCGTATGTCCTGCCTTGCCACAAAAGTGACAAGGCCTGGGTTGCATATTACTTTGTAGTGTGCTAAGGCTGGACAAAATCAGTGTTTCTAGCTTGCTCATGACATTAGCAACAGCTGTATTAACCACGTTCTCTAGATCCTCCTTCTTGACAAAGCTTCCCTGGTTGTTAGCAGCGCTAGGAGCTGGCGGCACACTTCCTCCATTGTCAGCGCTAAAAGGTCGCTGAAAAGGAATGCCAGTATCCGTTTCTTTAAATATCCATTTACCTGCATCAAAGACATCTTCTATATCATAAGGTTCCTCAGGGTGGTGGTCAGACTTAAGAATTTCTAAGCAACAAGCTATCCAGGTCCATAACAATGTCGGAATTCCTTGTTGAAACAAGCGCTGTTCCTCATTCCTGTATAGTTTGCCATTCTGTACTAGCCACCGTGCAATCCGTTGGAAATCTAGATAATAAGTAGATAGCGTGCCTAGCATATAAATGCCCATTGCAAAGGTATCCTGTACCAGTTTCTGGATTTCGAAAACTGTATAGTGTGTGGACTCTTCAGCACCAGGGTACAGCTTAATAATGGCCTTTTTCCATTCCTCATAAGTAAATTGTCTAGGCACCACGTCCTTGGTCAATCCTTGGAACTTGTCCACCCCTGTCCAGGATTCTGCAGTATTGTAGGAAACGTATCTGGCAGTGTATTCTTTCATCTGTGTATTATCGGTGACTTGACAGTCGTGTAGTAAATATTCCAATTCTCGGAAGTACTGTGTTAGTTCGTGAGGCTTCGTTTCATCCCATTTTGGCAACGAGAAGTGGTTTCTTGGCGGCATGTGGGGTGTGTTTGCCTGCTCCATATTAGCTGGCATTGATGTCATAGTAGGAATAGTGGTATTAGTGTTAGTTTCGCTTGGTGTGGTCATAGTTGGTACGGGCTCAAGTAGTTCTGAGTCGCTAGGTTCTGGTGATAATGACCTAGACAGCTCTTCCAAAGGAGTCAGTGGTGTATGGTTTTTACTGTCACGACCCCTTCCCCCCGGAACCTCCCCGGGACACCCCCGGAGCCCCATCCGGGAACCTCCTTTGTCAAACCCCCAACGTACCCTGCCCCCACAGCTGCTGACACCGCCATCACACGCATCAATGACCGCCATCAGCCACCACCGATCGCCATCAGCCAGCCCCCGGGACCCCTGCATCACAGACCCCGGGATCAACCGCCATCAACAATCGGATCACGTGGCTCGCATCCGGCCATCACGCATCGCGCACCACACATCATGACTCCCTCCGCGCCAATTGATCGCGCGTCCCCACACGCGCGATCCCGGTATACAGTCCCTGACCGCTACTCAATGACCCCCGGAACTCATCCCAGATACCCCGGAAACCTGAGACACGATCCATAGTACTTATAGTGTAGTTCTCCATTGTATTCGCTAGTCTTGATATTACATTGGTTATTGCGTGCCCTCTTGTTTGACTGGTACGCCTCGTTTGGTACGCTTCGACTGGCATGCCTTAGTATTCGCGTGCTCTAAGCTTTGGTACGCACTTTGCGACTCTTAAGTTACTAACTTGGTCTCGTCTTAGAACCTCCGGTTCACGACTCGACCCCCTCTAACTCTCAGCTACTCTCATCCAAAACCCCCGGACTCTAGTCCCCTCTCCCGGGATTACCCCTGTCCTCGTCTTGAACCCTGGAGTCCTAGCCCCGGAGTTCCAGACACCCGAGTATCCGTAGATCAAGTCCGCATCGTAAGGGCGTCGCTTTCCGGGAAAGCCCCCGATTCAGCGGAACCTGACATTTACCTGCTAAGTACTTGAACGGTCAGGAGAATGGGAAGAAGCTTTTGGCCAAGCTGTCTGGAGCAGCTTCAAGTTCCTGGTCTAAAGTCTGCCTTGGTAGCGTGCCTGGTAAATGTGGCGAGTTGGTGGGAATCTGTTCAAATGCGCTCTCCAATAGGAGGTGGCGCTGTTGCTGGGCTCGAGTTTCTGGCAGAATTCTGCCTTAATAGAACCCCTCGCAGTGGGCTCCAAAATGATGACGCCAACTGTGGTTGGGTGCGCTGGACGTATACACAGTACAACACCATCTCCAGTGCCTGGCGTGTGGGTTTGTGAGGAGTCCTGGCAGGGTCCCAGTGTGCTCAAGCAGATGTGATAGGGCAATGCACTAGATAATAGCGCCTCAGGTGCTATCTAGCAAACAGTAAGTGTCATAGTTTAGATGATGATATAGAGAATAAGATGAATAGCACAGCATAGTGTGCCCGTAGGTGGCACTGTGAATAACAAAGACAAGATAAACAAAGCTAGCACTGAACTTATTGACAAAGTCAGGCAAAGCTAGCGCAATTTGAATGCTAAGTGTAACTGGGTGCTCAAGAGGTTACAATTCGTTGTTATATACACAGCAAGTAGCTAGAGTTTTTATACTATGCGCTATGGTATTTCTAAAATAAGTCCATTGACGGCGCTACTAATTAGCGCCTCTCCTTGTGGTTGTAGCTAGCGGCCACCTGTCAATGGCGACCTGCAGCACATGGGTGACAGTGACCAATGGCGACTCTAAAACTACTTAGAAATTGTATGAGTCTGCTCACTTTTTAATGTAATTTAATTGGTCAGGCCATTCCAGAGTATGGTTGGAAAATCTTTGACAGACGCCATGAGCGCTAATCCCAGCACTAACATTGTACCATCTTTTGATAGATTTGAATGTTGGGTCTCACATCAAGCTTTCATTCCTTCAACTATAGCTAGGACCTTTCATTGTAGTTTTCTGCAATAGAAGAGGTGTCTATGTACTATGCAAATTGGACAGCTCAGTTTTGTACAGATCTGTAGTAGCATTCCAACTTATTCTCTACTTAGCACATAAACATATTTCCTTATCATTGGCAGCACTAGACATTGACACCATCAAGCTTCAAGAACTAAAGAGATAAGTTAGTGGACAATCACAAAGTTACCCTAGATACTAATGACAAGCAATGAAGAAAGATGAAGAATAGGGTGCTAGCCATTAGTGCTCTGGATTACATTTACATCAAACCTATAAAAGAATAATTTAATAAATATTATAGAATAAAAGCAGCAAAACTACAGGCATATTACAACTACAAATAGGATAACTATACTAAGCCCTGTGACAAGGCCCTCCAACATGCTTATTTTAATGTCTAGAATTCTTAGATAAGATGGTGCTGAAAGAGTGTCTGGAGGTGGAAAAAAAGTGGAAAAACTGGAGGGCAACAATGGAGAAGATGGAGAAGGCAACACTGCCTCATTAGAACAAGGACTTAATGATGTGAAAGGAAGAACAATGCACTTGAGCATCACATTATGGACTTCAGTGATAATAAGGTTTGGCAGAGAAAAAAGGCACTGACAAATACATAGTAGCCAAATCCCATAAATATACCTTGAGAAACTTGCAGAGTCAAAGAGGCATAGGAATTCTAACATTTGCAACACAATCATGGGAGGGTGACAACAATGATATATTTTATAAATCTACAGCACAACATCAAAACTCTAAAATCTGTCATGTCAGTGGTGCTACAAAGATTAGAAGGTTGCCTCACATAAGTGACATGGAGAATGGAGAGAACATGTATCAAGAAGGACCAGGCCAGGTAATACTCCTGCCTGGAATAGCTAGACCTTTGGAAGGGCTATGAAAGAAACAATCACTAGTGAAGTGGCAAGAAAACTAAAAAACATAGCATTATTGGCTACAGAAGAGAGAAAAGATAAGAGGAGAACAAACCAGGAAGTGGCTTTCCTCCAGCAGCAATAGTCTGCTGTTTCCTCAGTAGCAAGTTGCTTTATTTGGTAATGGTTAAAAGAGAAGAAGTTGTAAAAGGCAATAGCATATCTGAAAAGCTCAACTCCAGGACTTTTCCATACCAAAGTTGGTTAGAGGTGCAGAGTTCCCCTAGATTTTGCAAGCAATATGCAACAAACAACAATGACAGCTTAACTCAACAACTTCAGCTAATCATAGTATGCTGCTAGCCAGATAGTAGTGAAAGAAAGAAGTAGCACAATCCAGAAAGGTGGAAGGATCAATTACAACATACACTTGATCACAGTAAGAGATTCACATACAGCCAGACAAAGTGGCTATCACAAAGATTGATAAGACCCAGTTGATGCATAAGTAATTTATAGGATACAGGAAGTGCTTTGACTAGCAGCAGCATGGAAAGGCAATTCTTAAGGACTCAAGCTCTGAAAGGGGCGCTAGCCAATTGGACCTGTTTGGCTCATTTTTGAAGCACACAAAAGAAAGTTGATATTTGAGATCTAGCACTTATTTACACTATCACCAAATAAACACAAGCAATCACTGGCACTCTATTCCTTTATACATTAAACTTCTTGCATAAATACATTTATTATTTAAAGACAATACCTGATTCTTTCTAGGCTAACATAGAATTGGCTATTGTGCAGTGCTGGCTAAAGGGGTTTTTGTGCTATGATAATCTACTGAGTGTTTCCCCTCTTTCTTATTTTGGTTATTTTTGATTACTTACAAACTGATGTTTTTGAAACAAGAGGAGGAAGGCATTTATTTTCAGTACAAGCTTATATCAAAAACTATGTATCAAAAGTTTGACAAGTCCAATAAAGGTGCTAAGAGCTGGCAACTATACATCATACATGGAAAAAGCAGGATCATTCAAAGAAAGCAAGTTCTTGTTCTGAATATAGTTATTTGCTTGCCACTTGAGCACATCAGTAATGTTGTCATGAAAATTGAGCAGAAGGAGCTCATAGTGTGCTAAGGGAGCAACACAAGGGTGCAGATTGGCAAGGTCATGACTAATAGTATTGGTCACCTCCTTAATATGGCAAAGTTGGTGGCAAAGTTCCTTAGAGGGGTAGAGAGGAATGACAGGATAGGAAAAGTTGTCTTCAAGCCAAAGAAAGGTGTCGCTAGTGATGTGCATAGCAGGAAGAGGTGTTCAGAAGAAATCATATTTATCAGAAATCAGTAAAGGAAGAAAGAATCAACAAGAAGGACTTATGCAAACAGTAATAGGAGTGCAGGGCATCTATTCATGAAGCTTGTCATCAGGAGACAGTCTTAGCAACGAGTTCAACAAAGACAAAAAGAAATATGGAAGGAAGCAACACATGAGTCAATACTGGTGCTACTCTGACAAGGGTTAGTGACAATCAGAGAAGTAAGTTAAAAAAGAGCATGCACCACCAATAGTGTGTTGACATTGGTGATGGCCAGCTCTAGGAGCACTTTGGCATCTTTCTTAGTATCCTCTTCTTCATCAGAAGACAACTCAGTAGTAAACAAAACTACAGAAATAGCAGATGCTAACTCCCAGTACTTAACCAGGACTTTTACCAGAAGATGCAACTATAGGCTTATGCTTTAAGAAAGCAGGACAGCAAGGAGAGTGAGCAAAGGGTGCCGCTACTATGGTACTATCCTGGGTAGTTGGGAGCACTAAACTTGCCAAACTAATAACAGTAGGTTAACAATGATAAGACTCTATATAGGATTAGCACATCAATGGCAGACCATGGCAGCACAGCACTGGCTCAAGATACCTTAGCATACATAATCTGACTATTTTTGGCAATATTTGATGGCCATACCTGGCAAGAAGCAAATCTGATCTATATAGAATGGGACGACGCCTGGGAATTGATTGATTAGTCAGTTCTGACTAAGGCTGACAAAGAATTGCCTTTTTTGTTTGTTTTTTGGTAGATGTGTGTATAAAATGCTTGAAATTTCAAAGAAAATCACTGAAAAATCAGAAAAAATTCAAAGGCTACTGATACACTGATTGTGAATTTTTTAAGGTTTATAAATGCTTAAAGAAATCTGAAAATTTCAAGAAAAATTCAATTGCTCTGTTTTTCAGGAGATGTTAGTAGAAAATGCTCAAATAATTCCAGGACAATCACCAGAAAATGAGGAAAAATTCAAATGCTACTAACATACTGATTTTTAGTTTTTTTAAAGATTTATATATGCTGAATAAAATCCGAAAAATTCAATTTAGTTTACAATAATGCTTTGAGAGTTGTGGAAAGAGGACTAAGTTGTGGAATAAGCACTGAGTTGTGAAATGTGGAGGCCTTAACCAAACAAAGTGAGGTTGAGGCCAGGAATAAGCACTGAGTTGTGAAATGCGGAGGCCTTAACCAAACAAAGTGAGGTTGAGGCCAGGAATAAGCACTGAGTTCTCTATACATACTTGAAGCCCTAACCTCACTTTGTTCAGTTAGGGTGGGGGTTTGGGGGCAAAGCCCCCAACGAGCTACGAAATTTGTGCCAAAGGCACGAATCGTAGCTCATCAATAATAGTGCCAATAGCAGACAGAATGACAATTGAAAGATAGCATCAATCATTGATGACAGTGCTTAGCAAGAAAACTGATGATCTATCAAAAATGATGGACAGACTGGTGTTTGATCTTGGTAGCTGACAGTGCTTAGCACCTTGATTTAGCGTTTAACATTGCTTAGCATATTGGGCAAACAGCAGGTTTGATAGACTGATAATTTAGTGTTGCAATCTGCTACCTGACACTGCTTGGCACATTGAATAGATGGCAGGGATCTGAAACCATTGGAGCTACCCTATAAAATTTTTCAGTTCACTGCACTTTGGTGTTATTAGTTACTTGGTGGTGGTGAACTCCTTGTAGTATAAAAAGTAGTGCATAGCCAGCAGAACAGAGTTTCTTGCCTCTACTTACTTTAGTCCACCCTATGGTCCAGATCTCATTTATAATTGGCAACATTGAACAGTTGGCAGTTGTTGATTATTACTAGTTAATGGAACTTTTGTGCCTTGTATTTATGGCAGGCATTAATATTATTTAGAAGTCACTAAGCTCACTGTATTCTTGCTGCTTGTCTTACTGCACTTAGCTTACTACTCATCTCACAGGCACCTTTACCTTTAGTGCTTTACCATTGCCAACCCCTCTTTTCCACTTTTTACTACTTTACAGACATGATCTTTGAAACTGCCCAGGACTCTCTCAATACATTTAGCATGCTCAATGCAGACTTTTGTATTGGTAACAGTATTCTTACATTTGTTACTGACTAAACTTTGGACATCATTAATGAGTCACTGCCAGATCATATCCATACAAAGTTCTTCAAGTTGCAAACCAATACTGCACATTTATAGTTTTTCTGCATGATAGTGTCTTTACCATGCTCTCAAGTACAAATGCCATTAAAAGTGCAATCTTGTTTCAGCACATCACAATGGTAGCAGGAAAGAAAGGTGGTAGGAAACCAACAATTTTCAGGATTATTTTCAGACCAACACTTGTCACACTAAAACAAGAGTTAGCGACGTTATTGACTTTACAAAAATAAATAAAGACTTACTGCACCAATTTTAGCTCTAAAGGCATGATGTTCCAGAAGTGCAACCATGATCTTTTTCTTAGTGCCAAGCACTTGGACATCAGCTGAGATGCTGGTATCAATAATAGTAATATTATAACAAAGGTGCAATAAGTCACAAAGCTCTATATTAGTAAACATAATCTGTTGAGGCATCAAAATTAGGCACTAAGATTTAGCAATCTCAAAAGAAGCACTTACAACATATAAAGAGGCAATGCAAGCAGGAAGATTGACCTGGGAAGAATTAATAAAGTTAGAAAGGGAAATCAAGTGAAGTATATATGGTACATTTGGGAGAGCTAGCATGAGTAGGAGGCACTTTTTCAATAACAACAGCAAAATTGTATGGAGGACCATGTGAAATTGGATGTGTTGGTCTAGCTCTGGGCTTGCTACAAAATATGGCAATACATTTGATGGCCAAATAAGGTGGAGAGTGTGAGTAGAAGAAGCAGTACCACAAAAAGGACTGCTAAAAACAGGGGAAGCCTGAATAGAAGTAGCAAAAAGAGTGGAAGATAGAGGAGCATTATGGGAAGGAACAGAGGGAAGGCTAGCAAGAGTGGGAAAAGTACAAGTTGACTACCAGGAGTCAGCAAAACTAATGTAAAAATAAGGAGAAAATTTATCTCCTCAATATCGGTGTCTGCCAGCAGCACATCAATCTTGTTAGACAACAAAAGAGTCTAAAATAGGCACTGAACCTTAGTGCTATAAAATCAAAAATCAAAAACTTTAAAGCTCACAAATAACCTAGCAAACAGATGCAACTAGTTGGTGTCTTTATTTTCTCAGTACTGAGCCATGCACTATTCGCAAATTTTAACTTTCTGTGTTCAGAAGCTGTCAGAGCTACATATTAACAATCATCAATAGTAAAGCCACATTACAGTAGAGATATTCTGTGGTGCATTAGTAGAACCAGCAATTTTAATACAATCAAATAACAAGGATGCTTTGTCAAGAAAGTTGTTGATGATAGTAGCAGCAATTCTGGACATGCTGAAGAGATAGAATAAAAATACTGGCAAAAAAAATATGTCTGAAAAAGATTTTATAAGGCATTGGTGGCATTACATAGACTGTAGCACAGTCAAATTAATGATGGTATTTGACTGAGAATAATTTTTTTAGTTGGGGGGAGACAATAGGCTTCTACTCAGATAGAGCACATCAAGAGACACTATTAACCTACCAACACTTGTCAGCTTAGAAACTTAAGTGACCTTTCTGGACAGATATTGCTGGCTTTGGCACTCTAACATAGACTAAATTACCAGGCTCCACCACTAATTATCAGTTAGCTACCATTAGACAATCACTGACTTAAAGAACTCAGGAGACTCAGAACTCATAGCACTAGCATAGTAGCAAGGAGGTGGTCTTGACCAAACTCTGATCAACTCTAAAAGGGGATATTATTATATGCTGCTATTTGTTAAGGCACCTCAATTAGAAGTATAAGGAATCAATGATGACAAGACAGGATACATTCAAACCTGATATTCAAATCTATCAGAAGATAGTACAATGTTTAGTGCCAGAATTAACTGCTCACAGCATCTGTTGAGGATTTTCCAACCATACTCTGGAGTAGCCTGGCTAATCAGAATTATATCAAAGTGAGCAGACTTGTATAATTCTAAGTAGTTTTAGAGTTGCCATGGCTAATAAGCTGTAATGCTGTTGGTCACTGTCATCTATATGCTGCTAGTTGCCATTGACAGGTTATTATTAATAGTAACTATAAGAAGAATTGGTAGTACTGCAAATGGACTCATTTCTGTATTACAGTAGTGTATTATATAAAAGATAGCTACTTAATATGTAAATAGCAACAAATTATAACACATTTTACCCAGTTACACTCAGCATTCAAATTGTGCTAGCCAAATCTGACTTTGTCATTAAGTTTGGTGCTAGCCTTGTCTTCATTGTCTTTGTCATTTACAGTGCCACCTATAGGCACATCTTGCAGTATTATTTATTCTTTTCTTGTAACTCTATTATTACCTTAGCACTTATGTAATTTGTTTCATGTTGTTAAAAGCCTTGTTTATTATTATAATTTATTATGTTTAATACTTTTTTTTTGTGGTATCTCTATGGGCCGTAGACAGTTCACATAGTTAACCTCTATGGTCCTGGATAATGTATGTCTATATATATCTTTGAGATGTTTACTTCCTCAGTTTCTGGGCCACTTGTTCCTGACATCTTTATTCTCACTTCCACACCAAACTGCACCATAGCACGACTCCCTACAGTCCCCAGCTGGAGCATCAATGGCTCCTTCAGTTCATGAACGCAAATTGCGTTGATGTGAGCAAACTGGGGCATAATGCCCGTACTGGTACTCCCGGAGTCCCACAATGTCCATGCCAGATGTCCATTGACATCAACATATGTGACCAGGCACTCCTTCTCCTCGGGAGTATAGCGTGGCCTCTGCAACTTATTAGTTGCCTTCTGCAGTGTTACACGTCTCATTCAGACACGCTGATCTCCACAGCACTCAGTCAGTGCAAACAGGTGTTCTTCCTTGTCATCACGAGCATAATAGTCACTGTTGTACACGTCCACTGTGATGTATTTGTTGCCCTCAATCTGGACGCTCTCGGCGTCACCCACTTCTGACCCGTTGATGACGCCCAAATCAGGCTGGGCGCTGCGTGGACTATCACTAGTACAGCTATTCAGCCGATATAGCTTTGGGCGCACTAAGTGTGTGAGAGAGTCCTGGACAGGTCCCAGAGAACACACGGTAGGCAAGAGGTTGGTGGCAAGGAAAGTGGGTGATTGGAGGCACTTGTGTAAGGCTCCTAAACGTGGCTACAGGGCGCTAAAAGGCGCTAAGGGGAAGCGCTAAGAGCGTGGGAAAGTCGCTAAGGAAGGCGCTAAGAGGTGTGGGAAAGTCGCTAAGGAAAGGTGCTAAGAGTTGCTAAGACAAAGTGCTAAGAAGCGCTAAGTGTTAGCACCTAAAATAGGATGATAAAATAACAAGTTTGCTTAGCAGATCTAAGCACAAAAGCCAAGCCGTAGTTGCAAGGCGCTAGAGAGAGAGAGATAGAAAAACTAGAGCAGAGTCCTCTTGCTTGACATGGTCAACAAGAGGTAGTCTGTTGCGTATGGTGACCAAAATGTTGGGATACAATCCCTACTGCCAAATTGATTCCTGGTACTACTAACAAAAAGTAAGTATTTATAGTAAAGAAAGTTAGCCAACGCTAAGAGGTTAAGCACCGCTAGAGGGTGGTGAACTGATAAGAATGTAAGTAAATGCGGCAAATTGAATTGTATAGTAAAAAGATCCATAATGATGCTGTCACAGAAATACTTCATCATTTCCCCTTGTAACTGCTGCCACTGGCTAAGAGCATTATGCCGGATTGACTGATGCCAAGTGTCTGCATAAATGTATAGCCTTGGAGTGCAAGTAGCAAGGTGCGGCGAGGTGTCAATAGTGGTGCGAAGAATAAGTGGTGCCATAAAAAGTGGTCTGAGAGTAATTGAAATCTGTAGCTGTGAGTTATTAGTGTAAAAATATGAGAAAAATAGCGCTGGAAGCGCTAAGCGTGGCGCTTCTGGTGGTACTATTGGGCCAATATGAGGTGCGGGTATTGGTGCTATCTGTAGCCAGCCATGATGCAGGCTCATCACCGTCAGCCTCTACTTGTGGCTCCTCCTCCGCTTCGTCGACGATCTCATTGTCCTCGTTGTCACTGACAACATTGCTCGGTGTCACAGCCATATGGGCTGCTCGGATGTGTGCCTTAGGAGGGGCGGGACATTCCTTAGCGAAATGCCCGCTCCTGCCACAATTGTAGCACGCTGAGGGATCTCCAGCAGGCCTTCTCTGGGCCACTCCTGAAGCCCCAGCAGGTTTGCCTGCCATACGCGCTGCAGGCGCTACCACCCCTCTTGTTGCTATTTAGTTCTGATCCAAAAAGGACTATCCTTTGCTGGCAATTGTCCAGCAGGCTTCGATTGAGGCCGTTGGCCTCCAGGAATTGTCTTACGGACAACAAATCGCGGGTTGTGATTGTTCTCCATCTCTGTCTGTTTGGCCAGGAAGGTTCCCACCTTCACTGCCTGATGGTTCACGGTTCCTCAGCGTGAACTCCACTGCTCATAATGGTTTGCAGTCCATGTCAACTGCTCATAACAGATGGCATATGCTAAAAATTCGGTCACAGTATTGACCTCCGGAGACAAATTGTCGTCGCGTATTAACGCCCTCCTCATGTCTGCGGGTATTCCATCCAGGAATGTCTCGCGAATAGTGTATTCGTCTGGATAGACAGCCATATTCTGTGCATGACCCACCAGGTCATCATAAAAGGTCTGGACACCAGTCTTAGCATCATACACTGCCTTTCTAAAGGCATCATGAGCTTCCTGCATCGTAGCAGCGTTGACAAAATGATTATACAGTCCTATCAGGACTTCTTTAAATGTCCAATGCGGTTTGTCACGATTAATGTGGAGAACATGGCAACGGAACCAATTCCGAGCCTCTCCCTCCATAAATTTGTGTAGCACAAATATCCTTTCCTGGTCCATGTCATCTCCACCATAGCAGCAGGCTGCTAGGTGGTAGCACACGTCCATGGCCCAGTCCTCCAGTTGAGAGAACCTATGTCCTCCGGTGTATGCACGTATGTGCTTACCATCGGATTTATGGGGACTTACCCCAGCAGGGAATTTAAACCTGACTCCAAGGGAGTCATCTACCAGACAAGTGAGACGGTCATGCATATGATCCATATGGATCCTGACCGCTTCATTCATTCCCGGCGTAGTTTCACACAATTCATGAGGTGCGGGCATCAAAAATGCCTGGGGACTGCGAAACAGGTGCTCATTGGCCACTCTTTCCAGCCATGGGGTGGGCTGTTGCCTCACTTGTTGCTCTGCTGGTAATCCACCAGCCTGCCTGCCACTATCATGACGATTATTATTGTCTCAATCATTATTTTTGCGATCACGATCTCCACTGTCATTATTGCGATGACTTGGCTCCCTCCATTTGTAGTGATCACTACTATTATCACTACCACCAAGACCTCTGTCCAGTTCAGCCATTCGAGCCGCAAATTGTCACCGCATCTCATTGACAGGCATTGCACCCTCACGCCCTTCAAAGGCTACCCCCTGGTCATCAATTAACGACTCACCATGATTGTGCAAGTCCTGGTTGTGTATCCTCTGGTAATTGACATGTTCATTCCAGTTGTCCACTAGGATGCGTCGCCCAACGCGTTGTGGTTGTGTTTGCTCCTCAAGAATGTGGACTTTGTCCACCTCTTCCTTGATTGTAACTTGCTTTCAAGGTGTCTTAACCTCCTGCACTGCAAGTAGTGCCTCTGGTTCTGCTGGAGTCATCGTCACAGTCTCTACCTCAGACAATGCCTGCTGAGGCACTCCGCTAACAATGCACTGATCGTTTGTGGCATTCTGACGCCAAACGTAGTCTTGCTGAGACTCATTGGCCTGACAAGACGCATTGAGCAATTCCATCGTGTCCATGATTAATGGCGCTTGTCAGTGCACACTCATCTCACATTCTACTGAGTTGGCCAGAGTGGCCATGGAGACTGCTGACCATTGTGCCGCTTTGCGCTTAAGGTATTCAACCACTTTGAGTTCAAAGATATGCACAAACAATTTGATATATTCATTCAAATCTGCATGGGGTACATTGTGGCTCCTAGCAGCCAGCAACTGTAAGTGCTTTACTACATAAAGCTGCAGACGCTTTTGCGTCGATTCCTTCGCGACCAATGGATATCGGTCCAACACCAGCTGTAACTGGATAGACAAGGCCAAATGCGACCTTTTGCTTTCCTCATCATCTGAGGATTCCAGCTCAGACTCCAAGTCCATAACTCTCCTGAGGCCATCATGCCTCACCTGCGGCTGTTTGCTGGCCCATCTGTGCAACTCTGGAATTCCAGGCGCTGTCAACGCCTTTTCCAACCTTACAACATCGTTGTCCTCCCTACTGACCACTATTTCTGGTCCTTGCGCCTGTCCTTGTGTCATCAGCGATGACGGTCCCGGTTCAGTGGCGGCATCAGCCACATATTCCAAATGCCATTCAGTAGGTGCAGTCCGGAATGGAGTACTATGCGCAAATGTGCTGCCTTGTACCATTTCCAAGTACTGGGTAATATCCGGTTGACCCTCAGAATGAGCTGACGAGCTCTCGGGCAATACCAGATACATCAATGAAGGCATTTGGCTCGCTGGCAGCGACACTCCTGAGACCACGGATCTCTCTCCTGGTTTACCACCAGGTCGTACAATGGACATCATCTGTGATACGGATAGCCCACCAGGCATTCCAAAGCTTGCGCTGATGTTGTGAGGTATCTTCTCGTTCCACTTTGGTGGGGGTTGATATGCAGACGTGGATTGCATCTTCCCTGCTTGAAGCACAGGTGGTTCACCTGTGTCTACAGCTGGAAAAGGGGGGTCTGGATCAAGAGAACCAGTCATGGAAGCACGTTTTTGACGTGATGTCAACAGAAAATCGAGAGGTTTTGATGAGAGTTGCCTAGTCGGTAACAAGCCTAGAGTCTAAAGCCAATAGCAGAAGATTTAAAAAAATGTAACCTGGGGTTACTAGTTAGAACTATCTTGTGTGTATCACACAGTGCTAAATCAGACCGCAGTATCAGATTTGACTAGTACTAGAGTGAAAACAAGATGTTGTCTTATGTAATACTCTACTGAATGATTATAGCGTTGTTGACGCTAGCAACATGTGTGACTCCATTACACGTACGACCACAAGATTGACCTCGAGGATGGTGCAAAGCCTCTGCTCAGCAAGGTCTACAACATGTCCAAGGTTGAGCTCCGTGCACTCAAGGATTACCTTGACAACATGCTGGGAAAGAGATTTATCTGCGCTTCAATCTCCGCTACTGGAGCACCGGTCCTCTTTGCCAAAAAGAAAGATGGATCCCTGCGACTATGTGTCAACTACTGAGAATTGAACAAGATCACTAAGAAGAACTGATATCTCCTCCCCCTCATTGGAGACCTAGTCGACTGCCTCCACAAAGCCAAGGTCTACTCAAAGATTGACCTCTGCTCTGGCTACAACAACGTCTGGATAGTTCTGGGACATGAGTGGAAAACCGCCTTCTGCACCCACTATGGCCTCTTCAAGTATCTGGTAATGCCCTTTGGTATGACTAACTCCCCTGCAACTTTCCAGTACTTTATGAACAACATCTTCCACAATATGAACGATGTCTTTATCATTGTCTACCTGGATGACATCCTGATTTACTCAGACTCCCTCAACAAACACTGAATCTATGTCCAGCAGGTTCTTGAACAACTCTGAAGCCACAACCTACATGCAAAACTGGAGAAATGCTTGTTCCACACCATGGAAGTCAAATACAGCATTATTGTCACTCTGGATGGAGTTTGCATGGACCCCACAAAAGTTGAAGCGATCCTCAACTGGCCCCCTCTGAAGAATGTCAAGGAGGTACAATCCTTCCTCAGGTTTGCAAACTTCTACCAATGCTTCATTGACAACTACTCTGGTATCACCAAGTCCCTTAACTGGCTGACTCAGAAAGACATCCCCTGGGGGTGGGACAGTAAGTGCCAAAGTACATTCACCTTACTCAAGGAAGCCTTCATTTCAGCTCCAATCCTCTGGCACTATGACCCCACCCTTTTGGTTGTCCTGGAGTGCGATGCCTCTGACTATGCCATCGCCGGCATCCTCTCACAGATGGGGCTGGACAGCCAGGAACTCCGACCCATGGCCTTCTATACCCAATCAATGATTCTGGCCGAGCTCAAGTACAACATCTACAACAAGGAACTCCTCATGATTGTTGAGGCCTTCAAGCAATGGTGAGCCTACCTCAAAGGTACTGATACAACACTGTACCAGCAGTCAGGGACACAACATGCACCAGAAGTCAAAATAAACATTTAATCATAAGGCTGAAAACTGTAAGCCTCCTGGTAGCAGTCTCAATAAATCATATCTCCAAAAACACCCCAATAAATACACAACAGTACAGAACAAAGGGGAGGGACCGGCTCAAGCTATCAACTCAATAATAGTCCAACCACTGTAATGGGGAGGGGAAGCATGGGAGCTGGCAGAAGTGACGAAATGGGATCAAATTGTGATGATCTAGATCAAGATCTGATCTGACAATGCCCAGTTTGACATGACTAAAAGGGGAAAGGGAAAGAAGCATGGAGGGATGTCAAAAGAGACGATTGAAATGGTGGCACTGAAACATGCATTGAATGGAGGAAGGAAGGGATGAATGGAATGGTGGTACTGAAACATGCATTGAATGGTGGAACAAGAAGTTGAATGGTGAAACTGGTGGCACTGAAACAGGCTTCCCAAAAGGGAAATTGGACTATCAAATATGTTCTGGAGGCTGGGAAGTTTACAACAAAGAGTCAGGTGTAGATAGTGGTCTGTGCACCAGAAAAACAGTATAAATAGCCCAAGTTTAGTAGAGAATAGACAGGCATTTGATAGGCAAAGGCTCAGTGGTTCCCAGGGAGTGAACTACTTAGGCTGGAGTTTATTGAAAACCTTCTTCTGCCCATCAGGATATTTGATATTCTGTGAAGCACCCAATATATCAAGTTTTTATTATCAAGCACCAGTGTGGATTAGAGGAAACTTTCTGAGACTTCAAGAAAGCCTCAGAACTATCAGTAATACTTACACCAAGTACTACAGTACCTCCCACCAGATTCAAGTATACTCAGACCACAACAACCTTCAGTACTTCATGACCACCAAACTTCTCAGCCAACAACAGGCCCGGTGGTCCAAAGTTCTCTTGGAGTACAACTTTACTATCCACTATCACCCAGAACAACTCGGAGCCAAACCCAATGCCCTCACCCAATGCCCAGAAGTCTATCCTAAGAAGTCCTTTGAGGCAGAGCAAAACACCTTCAACCATTGCATAGTAATCTCTCCCAAACATTTGAATGTGGTACTAATCTTGAATGAGGAAGGAATCCTGAAGCAGATCCAGGACTCACCCCGATGATAGGCTTCTACTCAGACTGAGCGCATCAAGGTACATTATAGATTGACCAACACTTGACACACTGGAGACTCTAGCAACCAGCCCTAGCGCTGGCGCTCTATGGCAAGATTTATCCATTCATCTTAAATCATCAGTATCTGTCATGACCCCTCCCCTCCGGGACCTCCCCGGGACATCCCCGGAGCCCCATCTGGGAACCTCTTTCATCGACCCCACAGCATGCCCCGCCCCCACAGCTACCAACACCGCCATCATGTGCATCAAGGACCGCCATCAGCCAACCCCGCCTCACGGACCCTGGGACCAACTGCCATCAACAATTGGATCACGTGACTCGCCTCCGACCATCACGCATCACGCATCACAGCTCCCTCTGTGCCAATTGATCGTGCGTCCCCACACGTGCGATCCAGGTATACAGTGGCTCAAAAAACTGTCCCAATGTTTTATACTTTTTGAAAGATGACATTGGCATGAATGATGAGGAATACCTAAAATCCTCATTAAATCATGTAAAATACTATGGCATTGTAGCTACAAAATGAATCTAGGTTTATGTAATCAAGGTCAAAACTGATGGAGCAATAGCCATTTTAAAATATTCACTCATTGGGACAGTTTTTTGAGCATCTCTAATTTTTCAGGTTTATCCCTATTTTACTCAGAAATAAAGAGTAAGTTGCATGTGGAAATATAAACAAAGTCATGTGACCACATTTACATATATTTGGGAGTAGTTCAAGCTGATTGAACCACATCTTGACCTTCAACCACTATCATGAAACCTATTCCTTCTGCACAACACTCTACTGTCACTTCTCTTCTTGCTCAAGGATATTCTCTGGTCAGATTGGGGCTCAAACTAGTCTAGAGAAGTCTACTACTGGGAGGATTGGTAGAGAGTTGGAGATGGACAAGGAAAACCATCCTGGAGGCCATCCTGCTAAGCTTACTCCATGTGATAAACAGGCTATTGTTCGACAAATCTCAACTGGGAGACTTGATACAGTTGTCCAGGCCACTAATTTTATCAACAACATCATTTCCAACCCTGTCTCTTCCAAGACTGTCTGGAATGTGTTGAAGGAGGAGGGGTATTGGTCTGCTACCAAGAGAAAAGTTCCTATGCTCAAAGCTAAACATTGACAACTACAGCTTAAATAGGCTCAAAAGCATCAGAACTGGACTATAGAGGACTGGAAAAGGGTGTTGTGGACAGATGAGACAAAGATTAACAGGATTGGGTCAGATGGGAAGCAGTATGTGTGGAAGCTACAAGGAGAAGACATTTCAGACCAAACAACTACACCTACTGTGAAGCATGGAGGAGGGAATAATCTCATGGTATGGGGCTGTATGAGTTGGAATGGGGTAGAAAAGCTTGTAGAGGTGGTGGGGATCATGAATGCAGAGCAGTACTGTGAAATTTTAGATGATGGAGCAAAGGAGAACTTTGAGAAGTTAGAGATGGAGGAGGGTGCCCACTACTTTCAACAGTGCTGTCAGGGGACTCCCCATTCCTTTCTTCTTTCACTCTTTATTCCTTCACTCTCCTTTCATTCACTTCCTTATTTCTTCTATCATTTTCTCATTTTGCTGTTACTACTTCTCCAACACTATCTGTTAGTACTATTCTCAACCTTTGAGGTGCTCTGGTTCTTTAGCTATCACTCAGACAAGTGTGGGCGCTTCAGCACCGCTCCAGGCTGCTTAGATAAGCCGGAGTTTGCCTTTCTGACTTCTAAAGTCCGGAGTTTTCCTCCCTTGTTTGCACACTTGTTTGGTTAGTCAATTTTCGAGTTTTTAAGGTTTTGTTGTACTGTACAGTTGTTTCCCACGCTTCAGAGGCCCCAGAAGCGTCCAACCTGGCATAGGGAATCCCCAGACTTGTTCTCTTTGGATCTCCCTCTGCCAGGTGAGTAGCTACCTTGATATTGTCAGTATATATTCTAATACACTTTGGATCTCCCTCTGCCAGCTGTGTGACTGAGCCACAGCCTCTAGAGGTCGCCCTTACAAGTGCTGAACAATCTACCTGTTGTTCAGCAGATCTAAATTGGACTGCATAGTACTTATTATTGTGATAATTATATTATCTCTATATAATGCGACGACGCCTGGAAATTGATTTGATTAGTCAGTTCTGACTAAGGCTGACAAAGAATTGCCTTTTTCATTTGTTTTTTGGCAGATGTGTGTACAAAATGCTTAAATAATTCAAGAGAAATCACTGAAAAATCAGGAAAAATTCAAAGGCTACTGATACACTGATTGTGAATTTTTTGAGGTTTATAAATGCTTAAAAAAATCTGAAAGATTCAAGAAAATTCATTGCTCTGTTTTCCAGGAGATGTTAGTGGAAAATGCTCAAATAATTCCAGAAAAATCACCAGAAAATCAGCAAAAATTCAAAGGTTACTAATACACTGATCTTTAGTTTTTTAAAGATTTATAAATGCTGAATAAAATTCGAAAAATTCAAGAAAAATTCAATTTAGCTTACAATAATGCTTTGAGAGTTGTGGAAAGAGCACTGAGTTGTGAAATGCAGAGGCCTTAACTGAACGAAGTGAGGTTAGGGTGGAGGCTTAGTTGGGGGGGGTTTGGGGGAAAAGCCCCCAACGAGCTACGAAATTCGTGCCGAAGGCACAAATCGTAGCTCGTACATAATTATACCATACATATTACATAATTACTACGTATATTTGCTGCAGCTACCTTATCTAAGGTAGCTTTTTGATTTCATACTTTGTAGGAGTAGAATTGTATTCTGATCTGGTTCTCTTGTGTGACCTTAAGCTCTTGACTTTGTTTCAACAAAACTATGCAGTTGGTTGATCTAGTCATCAAATATATTATTCTTGCTATTGTCTAGCACCTCATCTTCCAGCTGTCTTGGTCGTTTTGATAATCCATCTGGCCCGTAAAATGCGCTCTTTACATGTATTAACTTGAAGTGAAATATTACTATTGCTACCACCTAGTGATTCATACTGGCCAATAGTTGAACATCCAGATTCTGTAGCATCCCTTTGATGTAGCATGTGTCGACTTTGACAATCAGGTTTCAAACCCCAATAGAATATATGCATAGCACCTAAAATGATCAAAACAAGTCATATAACTCTAGCTTGGGATGACTGTAGCATGATTCTCTGTCATTAAGGGTAATCAATCTGAAGCAATTGTAGCACCTGATTTTTTGATTTGCACCATCACACTGACATAAAAAGAAGCCAACTGCAATATACGAGGTGTCAACGGCAAGTATAATGGGATCAGAGGTAGTATAGTCAATGGATACCAAAGGCTTTGCTTTCTGTAACACCTTCACTAAATTCTTTTGAGCATTAATTTGATTGGATCTGAATTTGAAGAGAACTCCTGAATGAGTTAAGCAATTAAGGGCATTTGCCCAATGTGAAAAATGGTGTATAAACATGCACGGCACCTCTACAGTGCTCAAGAATGCACAGACTTCTGAGAGGTTATGACAGACCTCCCTATTTCTCCAGGAGCGTTAATCGGCTCTCTTTAGGAATCCTGCCTTCTGGTGTGCAGATGTGCCCTAAAATTTTAAATTGCGGCATGCAAAGAATCAGCTTTTATCCTAAAAACATCCTGCCACAATACTTCATATGCTGGAGCACTCAGTTGACTAGTTGAAAGAAGTCTCATAGTGCCATTCAGATATTGGGATTTTCTGAGTGCACTTTGGGCTTGCCATTCACAAGGTGCCAATTCTTCAGGCCCTTAATGCCTATGTCATGGATGAAGCTGAGCACATGGTGGGATATTTTGAGTTGTAGAATAAACATAATATCATCATGGAATATAGGTACCAAATTCATCCATCCCATAGGAAGGATAACTAGTCATAGCGCTCTAAATGGCATTTGAAATGTCATCAAGTCGTGAGAGGAAGGATATATTAGGTGCTTGTTGTAGCCAACATACAAATCCAGAGTAGCGCTACATATTTGTCTCATGAAAGATTCAGCAATGTGATTGGAAAAGGATGGTACCTTTGAATGACAAATCGTGACTTTGTTTAGCAGTTCTAAACTGTGGACTATACGTAGCTTCCCATTTTTCTTTAGTATGCAGAACCATCTTAATTGATAGGCTGAATTGAAAGGCTCATAAACTCCTGCCACTATCTTGGAGCAAATAATTTGACAAACTTCAGCTTCAATGCCCAGTGGTATAGGTCAGTTATGCTTGGTCCAGGGTATGTGGGGTATCATCAGTATAACCACTGGTGGAAAGAAGTCAGTTCTTAGTTTACTGCGCTTGGAGTCCTCCCAAGCAAACACCTCGTTCTGTTTCTGCATGATGTCAACTAATATGTCCAATTCTGCCATTAATAGAAAGCTGGTGTCATAGGCGCTAAGAAATAGCACCTTTCATTCTTCCATAAATTGTCCTGTCGGTTCAAAGGGTAGTGGATTTGGGTTGAGTTTTGGCAGGGTAGCTAGAGGGTTGCCTATTATTTTCCTTTTAATGCAAAATTCTTTGGGTATAGTGCTTGCTACCAGGTTTGTTTTAAGTGCTACTGGCTTATATTTCTTCTTGGCTTGAACCCCTTTGCATTTAGGAGTAGTATTGTTAGCAAACATATTATAAGTGAGATTTTGGTTCCTAGCAAAACCAGATATCAAAGGTTCTTTAGAATTGGGAGTAGAAACAAAATAAGTGTTTGTTGAAAGGTTTTCAGTAATATCTGAAGTGGTGAGGTATAAGTAGGATAGAGCTTTGCTAGTAAGCAATGAAGAAGAATTCAAAATTTTGTGGGCTAGGGGGGTATGTGATATAAGGGTTACTTGCCCAGTCCGATAATTATAGTCCAAAATAAGCACTTCATCTCCATGATCCTCATCACTCATCTCCTCGATGGTGCTGGAAAACACTCACAAGGATTGTCGCTAACATGAAGTCGCTTTCTCGGTCCTGGCTTCTGGAATTTCCCTTGGGAAAATGTTGGTACAGTCCTTCTGACACCAGAGTTAGGGTTGCTAATAGTTAGTGTCGTTTTATCTTCAGATATTGTCTTGACTACTGATCATGCTAACACGTTGAAGAGTCTTTCTAATAGTAAGTTGTATGTGGGTGATTTAAGAATGTGAATTTGTAGATAAAATGTAAGGTTGCCAATAGCACATGAAATGTTATGGGCCATTTCCAAGGATTGATCAATGGTGCTGTTAGCGCTTTGCATATTAAGGATGATTGTTAGGTCATAAATAATGCCAAGTTTGTTAGTGACATTGGCAGCCATTGAAATAATCTGTGATCCACTCTCCACAATAGACTCTATCTTGCTTTTTCCATTGACTGTCAACATGATTGAACAAATTGCATAAGAGTCCTGGGCTATAGTAAGGATGGCAGGATCATCGCTAGATCTTAGCAATTTGAGGTAGGTTTTCACCGGGTCAATGGATGTAGCTTCTTTGGGTGGCACAGCCTCTTCTTTGATCTCTGGAGCTACCATCTCTGTTATGTATGCAAATCCTGGTAGTGCGTCATTGCATTCATCCACTGCCATTACATTGTTAGCTATGTTTCATTGGGGGGCAACCACTGTAGACATCTAATTCCTGATGTCTGGCACCATGCTGCATAGTTCTCCTACTGATAGCGTTGATAGGACCCCATACAGGGTAGGCACATCAATGGCAGGCTCAGCATCAGCTCTGAAAACCTTGCTGCACTTATCCTGTACTTGGCACATGCATTTTATCCATTTTAAGCCATTCCCAACAGCCACGCACGGCAACCAATATACCCAATCAGTGATAGTGCTGACAGCAGCATGAATGACAAGTGACAGCAGGCATCATGCCATTGGCAAGAATTGACAGATGGCATCACTTAGGAAGCACATGGTACCACTAGCCGGCGGCAGCATTTACGAGTTAGAATGATGGTATTTCCCTGTGACTGACAGCTTGGTGTTTCACCTTGGTGCCTGGCACTACTTAGCGCCTTCTCATTATTTGGACAGACAGCATTCTTGTTAACTTTTCAGTATTTAGTTTATTGCATGGCGACTACTTACATTCTTTTCAGTTCGCCACTCCTTGGCGACACCTAGCCGCTTAGCGACAGTAAACTCATTTTCACTATAAATATTTACCGTTGTCATTAGTTAGAACAGAACAGAGTACCCCACTTTACACCCCTCAGTTTACTCTACGGTTCAGATTTCTTTTGAGCTGACTAAGTTCAGAGTTGCCAATTGTCTGGACACTCTTAGCCTGCTTGCCCCAGTTACACTTACAGAACCTACGTGCCTTGTATCTACAGCAGGCATCATACCACTTAATTGTTGCTAAGCCTCTAGTTTCCTTCCCACGTCCTCTTGCCACACTTGCCCATATTCATCTCCCCTCTTTTAGGTGCACCCTCCTTGCTGTACCTCCTTGCCAACTATTGTTACCAACTTTCACCAAATCTTGTCATCCAACTCATTTTCAGACTTGTTTTCTGGGACCTGCCTAGGACTCCCTCAATCTTAGTGCACCCAATGCATTGTTACACAGGTCGGTAGCCATAAACCGTATCTGCTACTGACCAACTTTTGGGCATCATCAGTGTAACCTGGCTTTTCATGATGTGGTCAAATACTTGCTTGGACTTCTCCATGTCATAGATAGGCACCATTGGTTGGTAGCCTCCTACTGGCTTGTTGGGCACCCCAAAGTTTTGATTGACAGGTAGAGTGTAGTTACCAGCAAGTCCTGGATAAGGATGCAGCGGAGTTCAGTCATGGCTGATGCCTTGGTTGCATCAGGTGCATCATCATTAGCACTAGAATTCAAGGGTTTTGTGGGGGCCGGATCTGACATAGCACTGGTGGGCCTATAGTCCTTTAATAGTTGCTTGCCCTTCTTGATTTCTACCCCATCGAAAACCTAATTCTTTAGCAACTTCAATTCCTTCTCCAACATCTTGATCCTTTCCTCACATGACAACGTAGGTCACTTGTTTATGGCATTAAGCTGGAGTATCTCATGAATTAGCACCTGTTGGAGAGTTGCTTCTGCTCCTGTCATGGCTATACTGTTTAGGTTATCTGTTGCTAAGTTCCTGAGATTGCGTCTGTGTCATTTGTCAATTTGTCCTTGGAAAGTCTTGTGTTCTGGATAAAGAGGTATGTTAGCACCTGAAGGTAAGACTATTTTACCATCAGTGCCCCAGTGTGCTTTTCCTTGGCATAAATACTGTTTGAGGATAGCACAGCAACCTCTTGTCATTGTATGCCCTGCCTCGCTACAAAAATGACAAAGCCCAGTTTGCATATTATTTCATGGCACATTAAGGCTAGTTGAAATCAATGTTTTCAGTTTGCTTATGACGTTAGCAATTGCAGTGTTGACCACATTTTTAGGTCCTCCTTCTTGACAAACCCTCCCTGGTCATTAGCGGCACTAGGTGCTGGTGCTGTAGTACTTGGTATGAGTATTACTGATAGTTCTGGAGCTTGCTGGTGTAGAGTATGACTCTCAATTCACACTAACTTGATGATGAACTTGATATATTAATGTTTTGAGTTACAAATCCTAATCTTCCAGAATGCAGAGGGTTCTCAACAAAATCTAGCCTAAGCAATTCACTCCCTGGGAATCACTGAGCCTTTGCCTATCAATTGCTTGTCTATTCTCTACTAAACTTGGGCTATTTATACTGTTTTTCTGGTGCACAGACCACTATCTACACATGACCCTTTATTGTAAACTCCTCAACCTCCGGAACATATTTGATAGTCCAATTTCCCTTTTGAGAGGCCTGTTTCAGTGCACCAATTCCACCATTCCACTTCTTGTTCCATCATTCTTCTGGATGTCTCTGATTGCTACTTTCCCATTTGCTTGAGCTCCATTTAGCACGATCCCATTCATAGATCCTTCTTTTCTCTTTCAGTTGTGTCATTGTCAGATCTGATCTTTGATCCAGATCACCACAATTTGATTCAATTTTGTCACTTCTGCCAGCTCCCATGCTTCCCCTCCCCATTACAGTGGTTGGACTATTGTTGAGCTAATAGTTTAAGCCAGTCCCTGCCTGTTGTTCTGTACTTTTCTGTGTATTTATTGGGGTGTTTTTGAAGATATAATTTGTTGAGACTGCTACCAGGAGGCTTACAGTTTTCAGCCCATAATTAAATGTTTATTTTGACTTCTGGTGCATGGTGTGTTTCTGACTGCTGGTACAGCATTGTATCAGTGCCCCAACTGGAGACACCTTCCCCCCATTATCAGTACTAATAGGTTGCTGTAAAGAGATGCCAATATCTGTGCCTTTCAGCATCTATTTACCTGCTTCAAAAACGTCCTCTATATTATAGAGTTCCTCAGGATGGTGCTCAGGCATAAAAATCTCTAGACAATGTGCTATCCAAGTCCACAATGATGTCAGAATTCCTTGTTGAAATAAGCACCGTTCTTTGTTTCTGTAAAGTTTGCCATTTTGTACTAGCTAGTGTGCAATCTGCTGGAAGTTACAATAATAGGTAGATAGCATGCCTAATGTATAGATTCAAGTTGCAAAGGTATCCTGCACCAGCTTTTGAATTTCCATGATCGTATAATACATGGATTCTTCAGCGCCAGGATACAGTTTAATGATTGCCTTTTTCCATTTCTCATAGATAAATGGTCTTGGCACCATTTCCTTTGTTAATCCTTGAAACTTGTCCACTTCTGTCTAGGATTCTGCAGTATCATAAAAAACATATCTGGTGGCATATTCTTTCATCTATATATTGTTGGTGACTCAGCAGTTGTGTAGTAAATATTCCAATTCTCTGAAATACTGTGTTAGCTTGCAAGGCTTCATTTCATCCCACTTTGGTGACAAGAAATAGTTTCTTGGCGGCATGCATGGCATGTTTGCCTGTTTCATGTTAATTGGCATGAATGTTGAAGTAGGAATAGTGGTGTTAGTGCTAGTTTTGCTTGGCATGGTCATGGTAGATATGGGCTCGAGTGGCTCTGAGTTGCTAGGTTCTGGCAATAATAACCCAGATAACTCTTCTAAAGAAGTAAGTGGCATATGGTTTTCACCTGCTAAGTACTTGAATGGTCAGGAGAATGGGAAAAAGCTTTTGGCCAAGCTATCTGGAGCGGCCTCAAGCTCCTGGTCTAAGGTCTGCCTTGGTAGCATGCCTGGTAAATGCAGTGAGTTGGTGGTTATTTGTTCAAACACGCTCTCCAATAGGAGGTGGCGCTGTTGCTGGGCTCAAGTTTCTGGCAGAATTCTGCCTTAATAGAACCCCTCATGGTCAGCTCCAAAATGATGACACCAACTGTGGTTGGGTGCACTAGACATATATGCAGTACAACACTGTCTCCAGTGCCTGGTGTGCGTGGTTGTGAGGAGTCCTGACAGGGTCCCAGTGTGCTCAAGCAGATGTGGTAGAATAGTGCCTTGAGTGCTACCTAGCAAATGGTAAGCATCATAGTTTAAGCAAAGATATAGAGAAGAAGATAAATAGCACAGCGTGATGTGCCCATAGGTGGCACTGTAAATGACAAAGATGAAATAAATGAAGCTAGCACTGAACTTAGTGACAAAGTCAGGCAAAGCTAGCACAATTTGAATGCTAAGTGTAACTGGGTGCTCAAGAGGTTACAATTTGTTGATATATACATGTAAAGTAGCTAGCCTTTATACTATGCACTACTGTATTTTCAAAAATAAGTCTATTGGAGGCGCTACCAATTAGTGCCTCTCCTCATAGTTGTAGCTAATGGCCACCTGTCAATGGCAACCTGTAGCACATGGGTGATGGCAATCAATGGCGACTCTAAAACTACTTAGAAATTGTATGAGTCTGCTCACTTTTTGATGTAATTTAATTGATCAGGCCATTCTGGAGTATGGTCAGAAAATCCTCAACAGATGACGTGAGCACTAATCCTGGCGCTAAACATTGTACCATCTTTTGATAAATTTGAATGTCAGGTCTGCATGTATCCTGTCTCATCATCATTGATTCCTTTAGACTTCTAATTGAGGTGCCTCAGTGATTGACAGCACTGATGATGCCAACTGTGGTTGGATGCGCTTGATGTATACGTAGTACAATGCCGTCTCCAGCGCCTGGCGTGTGGGTTTGTGAGGAGTCCTGGCAGGGTCCCGGTGTGCTCAAGCAGAAGTGATAGGGCAGTGTGCTAGATGATAGCGCCTCAGGTGCTACCTAGCAAGCGGTAAGCATCGTAGTTTAGGAGAAGATATAGAGAGTAAAACAAATAGCGCAGCGTAGTGTGCCCGTAGGTGGCTGTCAGGTTCCGCTGAGTCGGGGGCTTTCTGGGAAAGCAACGCCCTTACAATGCGGACTTGACCTACGAATTCTCGGGTGTCTGGAACTCCAGGGCTAGGACTCCGGGATCAAGACGGGGACAGGGGTAATCCCGGGAGAGGGGACTGTTGAGAGAAGCTGAGGGTTGGAAGGGGGTCGAGTCATGAACCGGAGGTTCTATGATGAGACCGAGTTAGTAACTTAAGAGTCGCGAAGTGCGTACCAAACTTAGAGCACGCGAATACTCAGGCGTGCCAGTCAAAGCGTACCAATCAAGGTGTACCAGTCAAGCAAGAGGGCACACAATAACCAAAGTAATATCAAGACGAGCGAATACAGCGGAGAACTACACTATAAGTACTACAGGATCGTGTCTCGGGACTCTGGGGTGTCTGGGATGAGTTCTGGGGGCCATTGAGTAGCGGTCAGGGACTGTATACCGGGATCGCACGTGTGGGGACGCGTGATCAATTGGCGTGGAGGGAGTTGTGATGCGTGGTGCATGATGTGTAATGGCCGAATGCGAGCCGCATGATCCGATCGTTGATGGCGGTTGATCCCGGGGTCTGTGATGCAGGGGTCCTGAGGGGGCTGGCTGATGGCGGTCATTGATGCGTGTGATGGCGGCGTCGGCAGCTGTGGGGGCGGGGTGCGTTGTGGGATTGACAAAGGAGGTTCCCGGATGGGGCTCCGGGGGTGTCCCGGGGAGGTTCTGGGGGGGCGGGGTCATGACATCACCCCCCCTCAGTGCCGAGACCCTCCAAGGTGCGCATAGCCGGAGGTCCGGACCGGGTCTGAGCGTGGGAGCAGGCGCCTGTCCTGCCACGTAACGAAAAAAAATTTTACCATCAAACTCAACTATGTCGCGAACACCGACGCATTCGCCGACGCCCCCAGATATGAATGAGGTAGCGCCCCTTATGGCATGGGGAGCCCAGGACACGCGATACCGGGCTCACCTCGACTGGGAGTGCGTGGCAGAGCTCGTCCAGCAACGTGAGTGCTTTTTGCGCCGTCCGCCTGTCTCAACTGACCTTCCTATTCCAGAACAACTCAATACTCCGACCCCGGAGGTGGGTCCCAGTCAGCAACCGGAGTCTGCCCCCGATGCGAGTCCTAGCGTCCCCTCGGAGTCCCATCAGGGTCATCCCGTGCCTTCGTTTGTGCGGATGACCGTCCACCCTCCCCGCCCTAGGTTGCCCACCCCTCAATTCCGCCGCTCCAGGATGGCGGTAGGGACGGTTACGGTGGTCCTGGACAACCGGCACGTTGTGTGGGTGGACGTGTCGCAGGAAGTATTCGAGGAGGCGCTGGAGAGGCCCCGGGGGTTGCCCACGCACAACTGGTGCGTGAGCAATGGGCCGGTGAGTGGGTTCTTACCTCAGGTTTCCTGGCTAACTCCGGCGTTACAGTGTCTGCATTGTGCTCGCCGGGTGGTACCGTGCAAGTTCGAGGTCCCGGTTCCCTTGTCCCGCCGAGACACATCGGTATGTGAGGCGTGCCGCTTCAACCATGAGCGGTGCTCCGTCTCAGCGTTGTGGAGGGCATGCTGCATCGCGCAGGAGCAGGGGTGGCCGCTGGAGGGGGTCGAGGAGCGGGATTGGGTGGTGGAGCCAGAGGGGGAGGTGCCCGCAGCGCCCGTGCAGTCGTCCAGCGGGGGGTCAGGGGGTTAGGGGGTCGTCCGGGTGGGGGGCCGGGGCCGGCCCGTGGTCCTCATTACTCGTCGGGTGACCCAGGCCGGGACTGGGAGTCATGAGGGTCGAGGCGGGCGCCTTGACAAAGGGAAGAGGCGGGCGTCGCCCAGCCCCTCACCGGGTCCATCCAAGAGGGCGCGCCTGCCCGTGGAGACCCCGTCTCCGGCTCCCCAGTCCTCATCCCCGGCTCCCCAGTCCTCATCCCCGGCTTCCCCAATGCGCCT
>QGOA01004786.1:0-12511 GCA_003313075.1 Termitomyces sp. MG16
ACGCGCACAATATCGCGCTCACTTTCTGACACTCCCACTCGTGTGGAGGCGCAAGCCCATCGCCTTTGTGAACTTCCAGTGCTTATCATGCGGGAGCGCCTTGGTAAAAATGTCCGCGACCATATCTTCAGTTGACACGAATCGAACCGTAGCTTCTCCTTTTGCAACTAAGTCGTCGCGTAGATAATGAAACTTTCGTTGAATGTGTTTGGTGCGGGAGCGATACTGGGCCTCCTTGGTGAGTATAATCACCGCTTGGTTATCGCACAACAGGTCCGAGGGTTTCGATTGAGTGTGGCCGATGTCCTCGAAGAATGTACGAAGCCACGCTAAGTGCTGCCCTGCGTAGCACAGGCCTATATTGATACGTCTGCCTCACTCGAGGCAGACAAAAACAGTCAAATACATCCCAAAACAATACCCAAAAAAAAACGCTGAAAACTGTAAGCGCGAGTCGAAAACTGTAGACTCAAGGGACCACTCACCAGACCACCCAACCCAAGCTATGTAGTGACGAGCTAGTAGGCCAAGAGGGAAATGCGCAGTGAGAAAGCCTCGATCGGAGTTGAACAGCAACAGCCGATGGTGGCAGTGCTCGGCATGGGCTAGATCTCGGGACAAACACCGGATCAAGCCCCGTCGGATCACAACGTCATCTCAACTCAGCTTTCGACTCGCCCCGTTTATCTCACTCAACCCTCGACGTTGACAACGCAGCACGATCCGCCGCGGTCACGAACAACGACGAAGCAAGCCTGAGAGAAGGAACAAGGGACACAGAGGAACGAGAAGGAAAGACAAGGCAGGGGAAGAAGGATTAGCCGTGAAAAGGGTGCGACCACGCGCACCAGAGAACGGACAAACCATTAGCCAGCAAGCCGGGCTCGGTATCATGCTAACCGACTGCCTGGGCACGGCAAGCTCACAAACCGACAACAAAACACGCGCGATACGCAATGGTCCGTGCGTAGTAGGAATGAGTATAAGAAGGGTGGTAATTTGGGGGAGTCGGGCAAGCAATCACCTTGCCACGGCTCGGAGTCCCCAGGGAGTGGACATCTTAGGCCTTACGCATATCGATTCGCTTCGGGCTCAGTAATAATACTATTTTGACCCATTTTCAAGTGTGAACTTAAGTTTTACATTCAAATAAATCAATTAAAAATTATAACATTAGTACAACGTGTGCGCGCGTGTAACTAAAACCCCCCAGAACTTCGTGAACTGGAGTTTTATTTTTAAAACTAAGTCTTGTTCAATTTCACTTGAACAACTTAAAATAAATTAAAACTTACATTTCGCATCAATATATTCGGATTCGGTGGAGGACAAAGCGACCATTGTTTGGCGCTTGCTTGCCCAGCCTATTGTGCCACGGACAGAGATGAAAACGTAGCCTGAGGTTGACCTGGAGGTATCGGTGTCACCAGACCAGTCCGCGTCAGAGTAGCCGTGGAATGACATGTCCATAGCTACGTCATTTCCATTGAAGCGGAGTTCCATGTCGCTTGTGGTGTTTAGGTACCGCAGAACCCGTTTGGTGGCTGTCCAATGCTGTTTCTTTGGGTTTGCGCTGAAACACCCGAGCACCCCAACGGCATAGGTGATATCCGGCCTTGTCCCCATCATGGCATACATCAATGACCCGACTACGCTGGAGTATGTTGTTCGTTTACCACCAATTAGCATTTCTGTGATGGTGGCGTTGTCTTCTGAGTCTTCGGCAGTAAGTTTCAAGTTTGTGGCCATTGGAGTCCAGGTTGGCTTTGAGTCGGTCATCCCGCATCGATCGACCACGGTTTTAATGTATTGTTGCTGGAACAAGCTTATTGTGCGTGCTCCTCGGTCTCACCTGATTTGGATTTCCAGGATGTAGGTGGCCAGCCCGAGGTCACGCATCTTGAAGGTTTCTGACAGCCTTCTTTTGATGTTGTCTAAAAAGATTTGGGAGTTTGCAGCCAAGATAAAATCGTCCACGTATACCACTAAGAAGCACACTTTGTCTCCCTCATGGTATACATACAGGCATGTTTCAGCATTTAGGTGCAAGAATCCCAGTTCACGGAGTCTTTTGTCGAGTGTGTGATTCCAAGTTCTCCCAGCCTGCTTGAGACCATATAACACCTTTTTTAGCTGCCAGCAGTATCTCTGAGGGATTTTGATGCCTTCAGAAGGTGACATATACAGCTCTTCCTGCAACTCGCCATTTAAGTAAGCAGTTGCTACGTCCATTTGATCTAGCTCAAGATCGTACTTAGCCGCCAAAGCTAGGATGATCCTGATGGACTTGAGGTTTGCGACCGGTGCCCAAACTTCTTTGTAGTTGATGCCTTCAACCTGTGTGAAGCCACGGGCAACGATCCGTATTTTATAGCATTCGACATTTCCTGTTGCATCGTACTTGACTCGATAGACTAATTTAGAAGTAATGGGTTTCACTTCCTTCGGCGTCGGAACAACTTCGAAAACGTCATTGTCTATTAAATTTTGTAATTCTTCTTGCAACGCCGGAGCCCAATACTTGCCATCAGGTCCCTCAAGTGCCTCTTTAGCATTTCGAGGAAGTTGGTGAGTCGTTGGGCCATTTTGTGATATTCCGGCAAGGTACACTTCATCGTCGTTGTCTTCAGATTTGGGCAAGTCGGTCAGGTCACTCAGTTCTGGATCGTCGGCTCGTGCTTGGATGTCCAGAAGTGTGCAGTGAGTTTTCTCTAGTTGTGTACTAGCCCCTTTTTCAGCTAACCTTGCATGTTTAGCTGCTCGCATCTCAGTTCTTCGCTGTTCTTTGAGTTGAACTGCTCGGTTGTAATCTGCGTTTTGGTCGACTGCCTTTCTAGTGCGCTTCGAGCGCTCTCTAGTCAGTTCTGCAGGTGCTCCCACTTGCCCTGGGACTGCTTCTCCTCCAGTGGTTTGCCGTATACTTGGTGTATCAGATGCTTGCTGATTTTTCACAGATTCCTTTGGTACAATCTTCGGCGAAGGGAATGGTGATGATTCAGGTGTGTGATACTCGCTTTTTATTTCAGGTGGCTCAGGTGACTCGCCTCCCACTGACCTGGGATTCTTCTCGGGGTTTGGCCCACTTCCAGGCTCGTCATCATCGTCGTCATTGCAATCGTGGGGTGTAGACTTGTTCGGTTGCCTTGGTCTTAGAAAATTTGGCTCCCACTTGTGTTGTGAGGGTGAGTGATCGTCGTTCAATGGGTTCTTGTCTGCAAGTGGTAGGTAGGCTTCTTCATTGAACCTGACATGACGACTGCTGAATTCCTTTCTTGACTTTATGTTGATTAGTTTATATGCTTTCTTTCCAGTCGCATAGCCAATCAATATAGCCTTGCGAGCCTTGATTGCAAACTTTCCATTTCGCTTGTCTTTGAGCACAAGAGCATATGTGATGGAGCCAAATAGCCGAAACCATGAGATGTCAACGCTTCTGTTAAAAATTACAGTGTACGAAATCTTTCCTTTTAACCCTGCAGCTGGTGTTCTCCCAATCACAGTTGCAGCTGTGAGCATAGCGTCTGACCAATAGGTTTTTGGGAGTCTGGACTCAATCAGCATGGCAGTGGCCATGTTTACAAGCGTCTGATTCATGCGCTCGGCTAGACCATTTTGCTCAGGAGTATCTGGTGCAGTAGTAAAGTGAACTATCCCCAATTTTCCAAGTTCCTCCTGAAAAAGCTTTCCAGTGTACTCGCCTCCATTATCGGATTGGAAAAAGTTGATAAAGTTCTTGGACAGGTGAAGTTCTCCAATGTTTGCCCTTAAATGCGCTCGAATGTCGTTTTTGAACTCTTGGAATTGCATCAATGCATTGCTTTTCTTTTTCATGAAGTACACCCAAGGGAAACGTCCATATCCGTCGATGCAGGTGATCCAATATCTGTTTCCATGGTGGTCGGCGACGTTGACGGGTCCTCCTACATCAGAGTGTATAACTTGGAATGGGTGTTTTGCCTCTTGGCCTTTGTGTTTGAATGGTATTTTCTTTGACTTTGCGAGGACGCAGGGTTCACAAAACTTTGCTTTTCCAGTTGTTTTGTCAACCCCTTCTATGAAGCCGTCATTTACCATTTGGACGAGGCGATTCGGTGATATATGTGCGAGACGTCAGTGGAGGACGTTTATGTCGATCGAAGCAAGTGCATGCATGGTGGGTGTGGCATTCAGATGGTACAGATCTCCCTTGTGAGAGCCAGTGAGTACTGTTTTTTGTCTTTTTGCAGTTCTAATCTTGCATATTCCATCTTTGAAAGTGGTATAGTACCCTGATTTGTCAAGACGGTGCACTGATATTAGGGTGAGTTGGAAAGATGGCACGTAGAGAGCGTTTTCGAGTTCCGTTGTAACCTCTCAGTTTCCGATTTTGCATCTTAGAACAATTGTGCCTGTTCCAGTTGCTTTGACGCAGGAATCATCTCCGAAATGTATTTTTTGAGGTGGGTTCAGTTCTTTGAACGTGCCACATTTGAACCATTCACGATGCGGTGTCATGTGGGCTGATGCACCCAAGTCAGCTATCATGTTTGATTTGGCATAGTCTTTTGAGTCACTCCCGACATAGGCCAAAATACGTGTCATTAGGGCTTTAGAAACACGAGCATTCTTTGTATTCGAGTATCCTGCAGTTCTACCCTCCGAATCACTGTCCACGCTCTCCAATCCTTCGTGGTTGGCATCTGAATTGTGGTTTGCGTGGTTCGCCTTGGCTTTGAACTTATTCTTCCCCTTCTTCTTCTTTTTGTCTTTTTGATCCTTCAGAGACCAGCAATCGAATGTATTGTGGCTGGTGACCTTGTGGAACTCACACCACAGCTCTGGTTTTGATCTTGGCCTTTGCTTGGAGCTTGTATCAGCCTTTAATGCGGCATCAGCAGAAGCTCCCTGTTGTGTGGTTGCCGTGAAGGTTAGCCGGTCTGCTAGTTCTGTGAAGGATAAGGCCTTTTCAGGGGCCAGGAAGTTCAAGACTGTTGCACGAAATGTTTTCCATACATTTTTGTCAGGGAGTAAATGAAGAAGGATAAATGCTAGGAATTTGGGATTGATTCCTTTTTTCATAGCGGTGAGCTTTGCATCGGCAGCTGAAATTGATGATATGTGGTCACTTAGAGTGGAGGAGGAGCCATCCCACTTCATGTTCAACATGTGGACAAATGTGTAGAAAGCGCTAACACCAACGTTTGTGTCCTGGTGGATCTTTACAAGCTTGTTGTACATATCCTTTGCATGTTTGAGTGCACCAATTTTGAGTGCAAGTCTGTCAGATATGTGGGCAATGATGATGCCTGCTGCTTTTGCATCTCGAGTCGACCAGGTCTCAGTGTGAGGTTGGGTTGCTGGAGGTGATGTGGTCACTGTGTCCCACACTTTCTCTTGCCGTAGTTTTGCTGTGATTCTAATTTTCCATATTTGGAAATTGTCAGGTCCAGTGAGTGTTGGGCAGGCTGTAGCTTCTGACATGGTATGGCGTGCAGTGCAGGGGTCTGTCCTCTGTGGGTCCAGATGTGATCCGGGTGATCTTGGATGTGTTGGGTTGTCAGCTTCTGTGCAGCTGGAAGTGGAAGGTGTTGCTTCCTGTGAGTTCATCTGATCTGGTTCTTTCGGGGTCAGGCAACGGGGCCCATAACCTGTCGAAGTTCAATGTGCAGAGGTCATAGTGTACTGTAAGTCACAGAACTCAGTTTTGTGCACGTTAATGTGAGACAAACTATATTCATTATCTGTAAGTCACAGAACTAAAGTGATAAGTAAGTAATGAGTAAGTAAAGTAAATTTAACAAGTTTCCATACCTCAGTTTCGCGCACGTTAATGTGAGACGAACTGAGGCATTTTGAGTAGATAAAATTGTCTTGTACTGGCTGAGCCGAGCACACGTGACTGACACATATAATGACACGCACAATATTGTGCTCACTTTCTGACACAAATTACCATGGTTCAAACAGGAGAGAGTGGCCCGAGAGCATGAAGACCCTGTTAGAACAGGCACTTATAGCAGCAGGATTGACAGTGTGACAGGAACCTAGATTGAACACGTATTAGTATAATCTAGGTATTCTTTATCAGTATGTAAGGTTAAATGTTTGGTTGTAAGTAATGTACCCTCAGTAGCATATAAACAGGACTGAGGGTACTTGGTGTGGACTGTATCGTATATATAGATAAGGAGAGGACAAAGCAGGGTGGCCAAAGGTCAGTGAGTAGGGGAGACAAAGCAGGTGGCCAGAGGTTAGCGAGTATGTGACGATAGGTTCTTTAAATATCACATATCACATATTCCAACACTCCTCCTTACAACGAACCTATTGTCACTCCTCCTTGCGCATGGAGTTATGTGATGCCTAGCATTTGACGGAGCAGTGTAAAGAGTGCCTTGGGCAGGGCTTTTGTGAACATGTCGGCGATGTTGTCTCTCATATTGACGTACTTGATCGTGATTTTGCCGGTTTGGGCACGTTCTCGAATAAAGTGGTATTTGATATCGAAGTGTTTGACTCTGGCGTGTGCAGTAGGGTCTTCAGACAGTGTGATTGCGGCCTTGTTATCGCAGAAGAGGGTGGTAGGTCTCAGCATGAAGTCCCATCCGATCTCCTTCATTAGCATTCAAAGCCATATACATTCTTGTACTGATTTGTAGGCCGACATGTATTCCGCTTTGCAGAAAGATGTTGCGACTGTTTTCTGTTTTTGTACTGACCATGATACGGCACCTGTACCAAGGGACCATGTGTACCCACTTGTGCTCCTCCGGGTGTCCAGGCAGCTTGCCCAGTTGGCATTGGTAAATCCTCGCAGAGTGATTGAGGGTCCACCTAGGCGTAGCTTAAGTTCTCTGGTCCCCTTCAGGTAGCGGACAAGGTGGATTCCGGCATTCCAGTGAGAGCGGTTGTAGTTGTCAAGGAACTGGGATAGTTGTTGCACAGTGTATGCGATGTCGGGGCGTGTGGCAATTACAATGTATAGAAGGCATCCGACGAGTGATCTGTAGGGCAGTTTATTGATGTTGTCCTTCTCCTCCTGAGTCTGAGCGTTGCGCTGTGGTCGCCTGAGCTTGGATCCCGGTTCCATTGGCAGTGAGAGTGGGTGTGCTTCCCTCTGCCCAAATTGCTGCACCACTCTGTCAATGAAGGCTGTTTGCGAGAGAGTGACAGTCCTATTCTTGCAGTCCCAGTCTACCGACACTCCGACAAGATAGCGTGAGGTACTGAGGTCTGATATTGTCCAGGCTTCTCACATCTGTGTCTTGAACTTGGCGTTTTTGTCTCTGGAGCTTGCAATGCTGAGGAAATCATTGACATGTACTGCTGCTATTATTGTGCCCATTGATGATTTCCTATAGTAGATACAGGACTCACATGCCAGACGCGTGAAGCCCCAAGCTATCATTCGTTCATTTAGGGTCTTGTTCCAGATTCTTCTGGCTTGCTTCATCCTGTAAAGTCCATGCACAAGTTCGCACACCCAGTCTTCCTTCCCTTGCTCCTTGAACCCTTCCGGCTGCTCCATATATTGTATTTCCTCCTGAGGTAGGATCCCATACAAGAAGGCTGTCTTGACATCGATCTGCACAGCGTCCCATCCTTTGGTGGCTGCAATGTGTAGGAGTATGCACCATGACTCCATGCGTGCAGTAGGTGAAGTTGTCTTATCATAGTCCATCCCGTACACCTGTTCGTAGCCTTTAAACACAAGGCGCCCTTATATCTGACAGGCTTCCCATGCTCATCTCTCTTTATTTTGAAGATTGGCCTCCCCTTCCGTATCTTCTGCCCTGGGGGAACCGATGAGTGAGGGATGAGACGGTATACCTCCATGTCCTTTAGAGACTTTATCTCTTCTCGGTAAGCTTCTTCCCACTTTGCTGCATCTGGGCTGCATTGAGCTTCCCTCCATGTTTTTGGTTCCTCATCTATGTTGATTGCCAGGGGTTCCAGGTCGCTCGGTTGTGATATAGCCACGAGTATCTGATCGTGATCAATGTCGGGGTCGATGTCTGTGGGCATGGGCGCTTGTTCTTTGGCAAGTTCCCGTGGTTGCCTTCTCTTTTTGGCTCTCGACTCTTTTAGCTCTGCCTCACCACACCTTACTTCATCCATCACTTCCTCCAGTCGGGTTGGACGTCGTTCGCCTTCAGCTGCAGCTTTCTCGGTCAGTTGGCGTGTGCAGGTAGATCTACGAGGCTCATTTGCAAGTGGTTCAGGGATTGCATTGTCGGGGTTGTCGTATTCAGATGCTGGTACGTGAATACTCACTTCCAGTCTGTTGAGGTTGTCATCGTCATTTTGTGGCGTAAGAGAAGCAGAGTCGTCAAGCTCTTGGAGAGAAGGGATGGGTGGTGCCGTTGGTCCGCTGAGGGGGGGTTGCATATGTGGTGTCAGGGTCTCACAGCTTTCGATGAACCGTACATGGTAAGATTGATAAACCTTTTTGTTCGCCTTGTCCCAGCATCGATAGGTTTTGGAGTTTAGTCCATAGTCTATCAGAGTGCATTCGATTGAGCACGGTTTCACTTTGGGATTGTGAGTCTGGATAAACATGTATGCATGACAGCCTATTTCTCGCATGTAGGAGTAATCAGGGTTGCATCCATACCACATTTTGTGAGGCATCTTTCCGTTTAGCGATTTGGTTGGGGTTTTTGCATGGAGGTGAGTGGCCGTGAAGTAGAATTTGTCCCATAAGTAGTCGGAACATCCGCAATCTATTCTCATACTCCTGGCCTTTTCCATTAGGGTATGGTGCATCCTTTCAACTTGTCCGATATGAGCTGACATGTATGGAGCGCTATGTTTGGTTACGATTCCTCTCGATCTTAGCCATTGGTTCATCTCGTGACTGTGAAGTTCGCTGTCGAATCCAGTTTGATACTTGCCCACCTTTAACCCTGTCTCGTTTTCTCATGCTAGCTCCCATGCTTTGAGCATTGCAAATGCCTCATCTTTGGACTTGAGTGGAAAAGACCATGCCATATTTGTGTAATCATTGACGATATCGAGTACATAATGATTTCCTGACTTGGACTGTATGTTCACAGGCCCCATTATATCTGCCCACACAATCTCCAATCTACGCTTTCCTCTGCATCCCTTTTCCCGCACCTTCAGAACCGGTGTCCTGGTCTGCTTGCCCAGGATGCAACTGTTACACTTTGGTGGTGGGAAAGAGTGGGAGGTAGGCGCACCTTTGATTTTATGGTTGCGTATTAACTGCAGGATTGCCTGGTAGTTGGCGTGGCCGAGTTGGCAGTGCCATGTCTCCAGATCAGCTGTTTGAAGGGCAGTGTAGGCATGAGCGGTGGGGGCGTTTGATAGGTCGATGGTGTATAGTCCTTTTTCTTTTACTAGGGGACCTCAGGCAATGGTGTTGTTTGTGGCACGATTGATGATTGTGACCTCATTGTGGTCAAAGCATGAGTACGTGTTGTTGTCTGCAGATATTCAGCTAACTGATATGAGACGGACAGTGGAGTTAGGGACATAGAGAGCATTGTTGAGGTGTAGCATTTTTCCTTCTTTTGTGTTCAGTTCTATCCTTCCGATGCCACAGGCTGAGATTGCATATCCGCTTACCCCTTTGATTGCTTTGGGGGGTATCGCCTGGATTAATGCAAAGTCGGATTTACATGGGGAAATATGTATGGTGGCTCCGGAGTCAACGAAGAAGATGTGATCGGTGATTGACAGGAGTGCTGTTTTGTGTGGGAGAGAGTTTGTGGTGGTTGTTGTGGAGTATTCTGACCAGTCGATGGTGGTACTCTCCTCCTCCTCGACAACGGCCATCCAGCCTTCCCACTCAACGTCATCGGTCATGGTTGCAATATTGTCAGTCACAAGGCCAGCAAATCCCATCATCGTGTTACTCTCACTCAGCGTCTGGAGTTTGCCAAGATCATTCTCCTCAATGAGGTAGACCTTCCCCTTCGGGCTGGTCAGTTGAGTGTATACCTTCGTCCCTGTACCTGGGGCGACTTTTCCTTTTTGTGAGGGGTCAGCTGCATGTGCTGCATCACGAGTGGCTTGGAAGCCAGCCTTCTCCATGGCGCCACCCTGGTGTGCGCAGTAGGGTGCCTCATGTCCCCCACACGGCCGATTGTGTGTGGCGCAGGTGGTGCAGCATTTCACCCCTGCAGCGTGATCATGGCCTGGGAGATTAGGTCTTGTGGAGCAGTATTGTCCATGCAATGTGGTGAGAAGCGTGGAGTCTGTGGTCAGGCCAGTGCCTGCAGCTTTCAGGTTGGTGAGATTCTGAACAGTCTCTAACAGCTTTTGAATGTTATCAGATTTGTAAGGACTGCTAGCAGTGGCGTCTGCGAGCCCTCTGGAGACCTGGGCTTGGACTGCTGCATACAGTGGGTTGTTGAGGCTGTTTAGAAGAACAACGCACTTAAAGAGGTCTTTGTCCAGGGCTTATATTGCAAAGATGCGGCTGACAATGTCGCAGATACGTTTGGCGGTGGTAGTTAGAGGTTCGCCAGGTGAGCACTGGATTTTCAAGACCTCCTGGATTAGTGCGACCATCTGGACAGGTCCTTCCCCTTCCGCATGCATCTTCACCTGATTATAGAGGTTCGCCGCAGTCTTGTCCTCGTCAAGTCCCTCATACTTGGCCTCGTCAAGGGCAGTCAAGATGATGGTGCACGCTAGGTCGTCATTTGCACACCAGTTTTGATACGCCACAGGTTCCTTAGTGGTGCTCGGGACAGTGGTGAGGGGGGCGAAGACGTAAGGTTTCAATCCAAGCAGCGACAGGTGAATTTTAAGGGCTTTGGACCACTTTGCAATGTTGGAGGTGGGCGAGTTGCGGTTGAACTTATCGGACTTCCAGTCTGCACCACGGATGGAGATGAGTTGAATGGACGGGTTGTGCGTATCAGTCATAGTAGTGACAGAGTTTTCGATGCAGGCAAGGCTCAGTACGAAGGTACAAAGAGGAATTCACATGTTTGGTATGAGAACAATGGTTCACTGACCAAAAGCGGTCGAGACAAGGCAGACAAGACAAAGATGAGTACTGGAAAGAGGTTTAACCCCAAAGAGAGTGCCCGGTGCGATCAGCCCTGGGTAGTTCGATAGGCGAAGACAATAGCATTCTAACGGTGGCAGTACTTTCTAAGTAGTCCACTTGGTAAGGCCCATAACCTGTTAGAACAGGCACTTATAGCAGCAGGATCGATGGTGTGACAAACACCTAGATTGAACACGTATTAGTATAATCCTCAGTAGCGTGTAAACAGGACTGTATTTGTCTGTACCTAGATTGAACACGTATTAGTATAATCTAGGTATTCTTTATCAGTATGTAAGGTTAAATGTTCGGTTGTAAGTAACGTACCCTCAGTAGCATGTAAACGGGACTGAGGGTACTCAGTGTGGACTGTATCGTATATATAGGTAAGGAGAGGACAAAGCAGGGTGGCCAAGGGTCAGTGAGTAGGGGAGACAAAGCAGGTGGCCAGAGGTTAGCGAGTATGTGACAATAGGTTCTTTGAATATCACATATCACATATTCCAACAGACCCCAGGTGTAGCAGGAACAGAGAACTGCTCCAACAATACATGCTTAACACCAGTGAAGTCAAGAGAAGTATACTCACATCCCATACCACACCATCAGACCTTCCTTCATCTGAATGGGACAAAGTCCTCTGAGGAGAGGCAGTATGTTTTGATGCCATTTATAGCTCTATCAGACATACTCACTGATTAACATGAATTCATTGATATCTGAAACTTAATGCTCAATGTTGATGGCATTAACTATGAAGGTAAATGATCAATAAAGATGGGCCACTGCAGCACATGGCAATACCAAGGTCTACAGTAGAGTTTTGTCAATGAATGTTTATAAGATTGAATAGTCAAAAAGAGACCAATGGCACAATTACTGAAGCAGAGAGAGAAATTCTAGCTGTAAGGGCGACCTCTAGAGGCTGTGGCTCAGTCACACAGCTGGCAGAGGGAGATCCAAAGTGTATTAGAATATATACTGACAATATCAAGGTAGCTACTCACCTGGCAGAGGGAGATCCAAAGAGAACAAGTCTGGAGATTCCCTATGCCAGGTTGGATGCTTCTGGGGCCTCTGAAGCATGGGAAACAACTGTACAGTACAACAAAACCTTAAAAACTCGAAAATTGACTAACCAAACAAGTGTGCAAACAAGGGAGGAAAACTCCGGACTTTAGAAGTCAGAAAGGCAAACTCTGGCTTATCTAAGCAGCCTGGAGTGGTGCTGAAGGGCCCACACTTGTCTGAGTGATAGCTAAAGAACCAGAGCACCTCAAAGGTTGAGAATAGTACTAACAGATAGTGTTGAAAAAGTAGTAACAGCAAGATGAGAGAATGATAGAAGAAATAAGGAAGTGAATGAAAGGAGAGTGAAGAAATAAAGAGTGAAAGAAGAAAGGAATGAGAAGTCCCCTGACACTAGCTACTATTTTTATTCAGCTTGAGATCAAATTTACATGAGTTAAGCTTTTGAATGAGTTTGTGTTGGGAGACATTTCAACA
>QGOA01004790.1:0-18495 GCA_003313075.1 Termitomyces sp. MG16
AATATAATATGTACTAATATACAGTAAGTAAAGCTATGTGGCCAACGCCACATAGCGGACTACGCTACACCAACATATGAAATATAGTGGTGGAACCTTTAGCGGCCATAAGCTTCTTCTTTGCGTGCCAAGGTTCAAAATACTTAGTCACATCTGCACTCCTGACGGATGTGTTCCCGACAAGTCTTGCCTAGCACTTCTGGAGCGTGGGGGTCCTTGCCGTGATTTATCAGAAGTTTGTGCCTTTTTTGGTACCATTGGCATTCTCACAATATTTGTCAAGAACTTTGCCCATCATGCACATGCCCTTAACCAACTCACCTGCGCCAACAAGCCCTTTGAATTTGGACCAAACCAGGTCACTGCACAACAAGACTTAGTAAAAGCCCTACAAGACACCAAGCCCTTGGTTCCCATCAACTATGCCTCTGCCGACTCTGTTATCTTAGTGGTGGATACTTCGTACATTGCCATTGGCTACTTCCTGTGCCAGTGCCTTAGTGATAATTGGAAACAGTGACGCTACAACTGCTTTGGGTCTATTACGCTAAACGACCAAGAATCTCACTATAGTCAGCCTAAACTGGAACTCTATGAACTCTTCAAAGCCTTCCAGTCGCTAAAGATGTATTTGATTGGTGTGCAGAACCTTATTGTAGAAGTCGATGCTAGGTACATCAAAGGCATGCTGCAGAATCCCGATATCCAGCCATCCACTAGTATGAGCTGTTGGGTAGTCGCTATTCTCATGTTTCACTTTGAGTTGGTACACGTCAAGAGCTCTTTCCATGGACTAGATGGACTCTCTAGGCGACCACGGCAACCTGGCAACCTGGCAGTGGATCCATAGGTGGATAGCAATTTTGAGGACTGGATCGACCAATTACATGATTTTGTGCACCTTGTATAACAACCAATTCCTTTGCTACGTCGGCAACAACCTACTAGCATCCTTTTACATCCTCTTGTCCCTTACCAACCTGAGATCTTTAGTGCACCTCTCACATTCTACATGGCAAGCATCCTTGGCCAAGACTTGCCTCCAGTAAAAGTTGTACAAGAACCTCACCTGCTAAGAGAAGACAGCAGAAACTTGACATACGATGCTGTCCCCCAATCCGCTAAGGCCAAAATGGAAGACAGTCATCTGTTAATGGTTGAACAATGGCTACAAGACCTCAAGTGACCAGCAGGCCTTACCGACGAACAATATGTGACCTTTATCCGATACGCTACCCATTTCTTCTTTACCGACAACTATCTTTAGCGATGAAATTAAGATGGAGCTCACAAACTGATTATCAAGCCAGAAAGTTGTTTATATTTCCTGCATGCCATGCATGATGAGCTAGGACATAGAGGTCTGTATGCTACCTGAGCCTCTCTTTTAGAACAATTCTGGTGGCCACATGCTAGTGCCAACATTGCCTGGTACATTAGGACATGCCACCTCTGCCAAATTCAACAAACACACCAAGTGCTTATCCTGCCAACCATTGCAACACCAGCTCCCCTCTTCAGCAAAATCTACATTGATACTATGCATATGCCCAAATCCGGTTGCTACAAGTACATTATTCAAGGTTGTTGCTTGCTAATCCACTGGCCTGAATTTTGAATGCTTCAAAGAGAAAACACTGAGGCGGTTGCTAAGTGGCTGTTTGAGAACGTCATTTGCCATTGAGGAGCGCTAAGAGAAATTGTCACGGATAACAGTGTGCCAATTATTAAAGCGCTAACATATCTTGCCAAGAAATACAACATCCATCACATTTGAGTATCTGGCTACAACAAGTGTGCCAACGGCCTGGTAGAGAGACCACACTTTGATGTTTAGCAAGCGCTCTTCAAGGCAGTCAATGGTGATGAATCTTGTTGGAGTGAAGCAACATACTCAGTATTTTGGTCAGAAAGAGTTACCATTTGTAAGTGCATGGGTTGTTCTCTCTATTACACAGCTACTGGCACCCATCCTTTACTCTCTGCCGACATTATAGAAGCAACCTACCTTCAGCCAGCACCCAACAGCATCTTAGCAACTACCGATCTGATTGCCAGATGAGCTATTAATCTCTAACAAAGGAAAGAAGATTTAGAGTGACTCTACAAGGTAGTCTTTAGCACCCATTGCCAAGCAGCCCTGCGATTTGAGACTGAGCATAGTGCTACTATCAAGGATTACAACTTCCTGAGAGGAGCGCTAGTGCTTATGTGCAAAACAAAATCGAGACCTTATACAACAAGAAAATGCAACCGTGCTATTTGGGACCTTTGGTAGTCATCTCTTATAACCATGGAGGCGCTTACATGCTCTGTGAATTAGATGGTTCACATCAACCTGTTGCCACCTTTTGCCTATTGCTGTATCTCACCAGAGAACAAGTTGACTTGCCGCTGGAAGCACTAGATATTGACACTGCCAAACTTAGAGAACTGGAAGAAACTGACTTATTGGACGATGATGATTTGCTGACTCTGGTTGAAGAAGAAGAAAATGATTAGAAAAGACTATATGGATAAGCTCTCTTTTTCTATTACTTACCTTTCTTATCTTTCTTGCCGATACTTACTGTACTATATCCAACAGACATTTCCTTACATAGTCAAGCCGCAGTGCTAGCATGTTGCCAATGCTTAGCGCACTGTGCAACTCTTGCCAAGGGTTTTTTGCTATGATGATTTACTGAGTGTTTCCCTTTGCAAAAATCTTGCTAAGATCCCCTCTAGCTATGCTTACTTATCAGTGTACTTAGAAAATTTACTTTCACAAACACAAAATCGAGTATATAGGGCACTATCAAAAAGCTATACATAAATGGCCTATCTACGCTAAGGTCCATTTATTTGCTATCATCGTCCATCAGCAAGGAGTTGTCAGAGACTGGCAGAGAGGACTTGCAAAGAGGTAGGAGGTCGCCTGGCAGAATATTGTTAGTGGTTTGCCAATCCAGGGCAGCTTGGCAATTCGCTTGGTAATTGCAAAGAACATGTAGGCTGCAATCCAAATTAGAATAGTGCAAGCGAAGTGCCATGAGCTAGCCCCTGACTCGTTCTCGCTCTTACTCCATTGCTGTCTCCATCGTTGCAGCCCTTCTCAAAAACCTCTCCAGCATCTCCCATGGGTTAAGTGCCACCACCAGGTACATGAGGTCTTGTCCCAGCCAGTTGAAGGCGTTGCCAGTAACCATTGGCTGTGGCTGGAGAGTCCAGGCAGGATTGAGCCTGGCGACAATGGGGCGCCTCAGCTCCAGGCCAGCAACTGTTACTGTAGAGAGGGAGTCATCACCACTCAGGCTCCTCCCTGGCAGCTCCTGCCACTCTCTCCTCTTCTTCTGCTACCACCTCTCTTGCTGAGGTCTTCTCCTTGCCACCATCCCACTGCATTGCCAAGGTTTTGTCATCTGCAACATCCTCATCCCCTCCTGTTGTTGCCACCTCTGCCTTCTCCCTGGACCCATCCCCCATCTTGACATCTGCAGGTGCCTCTTCCCGCTCCTCCTGAGGTGCCAAGTCACCAACAGATTCCCACTCTACCAACTCCTGCTCATTGCCAAGAGACCTGGCTGCCAGGTGGATTGGCGACAAAAAGCCACTTGGACCAGCCTCAGTCTCTGGGGGAGGGGCAGGCAACTCGCCACTAAGGCCTTCTCCAAGTTCTCCATCTCGGTATCTTCAGGGGCTGGCAAGGGAGAAGGTGACGATACCACATGAGGTTGCTTGGCCTTGCCCTTCTCTTTGCTTGAGGAAAGGGCTTGTCATTTTTCTGGGACCAAAGTTCCTTGGCACTCTCCAGCACCTCAATGGCTGACCGATTCAGTCTCATCTCCTTGGCATGTCGGCAACACCAAGGAGGCCCATCCAACAGCCACCATTCCTCCAGTGGCAACCTTCTTCCTCTGCCTCTCCATGAACTCTCTTGCCCTTCTTATCAAAACTGCACAGGAAAACGTCTTCTCGACAAGGACAGCTGGTGCCCCACCACGTTTGTGACTTTTGGCCCCATTGATAGTACATGTGCACTTGAGGGCACCACAACAATAGCACGGCTGGGCTCCAGTCGGGAACCAACAGCCTTCTGGGTCGTTGTCTGCCCAGCACTTGTCACACTAGCGCTAAGAGTTAGTAAGAGACTCAAGAAGATGGAAAAGTTACTTACCACTCCCCATGCCTCCTTAAATGCCTGCCGGGTCGCCAAGGAGATGGTTTTCTTCCCCTTCATCTCCTCCATCACAACACTGGCCTCTTGCCCCTCATCAAGGACGGCCTCTTCCCAACACAGCAAAAGCAAATTTTTCAGCTCCTTGTCATCAAAGGAACTCTGCATAGGTGCCTAAATGAATCATGGTAAATTAAGGGATTAGAACAAGAGAAAGGCTTACCACATATTGAGAAGCCGCCTTGCAACTCTGCAAATGTTGTTAGCACCATCGGCAACAGCAAGCAAAATCAGCACATACCTTGCATTTGGAAGCACTTGCCATCTTCCTCGGCAAGCCTGACCTGCTAGCCAGCAATACTGGGCTCGAAGTGCTGCCAGCGCGATCTACTTTGCCGGATTCATCAGTTCCCTGCCTCTTGGCAGCAGACGCCTTCTCTACAGCAATCTCCTCCATCTCCACTGCTAACGCTGCTGCCCTCTCCCACTCCTCCAGCACCCTGGTAATCTCCTGAGAATCCTGGAAAACCTCCTCTCACCTTGCCGCAATCTCCTTGCCCACCTGCATGTGTGCAAGGGACACCAACACCTCTTGTTTACTATGTGGGGACAAATCAGACCAAAGCTAAGTTAGAAGGAATGGGTTAGAAATACTCACTCTGCCACAGGTGTGCTTACTGTCATTGGCAACACCCTGGACAGGATATCCTCCAACTTGTCCTCAATAGTTGGGATGGGAGGAGGCACCTGACAACCTGATCAGCTAGCGACACGGCAAGAACTAGAAGCACTCACAAAACGAGCAAAGGGCGCTAACCACTCCACACCACGGTGATCCAGGTACCATGACTGGCACCACTCTCAAACCTCAATCTCACAATCCCAGCCCACACCAAGAACATGTACCTCCAACCACTGCTCGTACAATTTCATAACGGCGGTTATCAAATTTATAGGCGCTTCTGTGCCAACGCCATTGATTCACTTGAGAAAGTTATTTGCTTTGGCAATATAAGTGTGGGCCGCATCTTGGGCCTTGCAGGATGGAACAGGGGGTGGAGTTGAAATACGGAAAGACATTATTTGTGATGGGAGCGCCAGGTAAAATCAGAAAAGAGAGGTAAAGTCCAAATTCATGCATCAGAACTATAAACAAAATCTGAAGAATGCACGGACCACTTGTCACAAAAGCGGTAATGGTAACCATATTTGGTGACTGAGGACAGTCAATTTTTTAGTTGGGGGGAGATGATAGGACCCCATACAGGATCAGCGCATCAACGGCAGGCTACAGCAACATGGCACTGGCTCGGGATACCTTAGCACGCGCTAATTAACCAATTTTGTTGATATTTGATGGCTGTGCACAGCGAGAAGCAGATCCAATCAATGATAGCGCCAACAGCAGACAGAATGACAACTGACAGATGGCATCAGTCACTGATGACAGTGCTTGGAAAGAAGACTGATGATCTATCAAAAACTGACTGACAGCTTGGCGTTTGACCTTGGCATCTGACATTGCTTAGTGCCTCAATTTGGCACCTGACATCGCTTAGTATTTTGGACAGACAGAAGATTGATGGATTGATGGTTTAGCGTCGCGATCTGCTGCCTGGCATTGCTAAGCATCTTGAATGGATGGTAGAGATCTGAAACTGTTGGAGCCACCTTATAAAATTTTCCAAGTTCACCGCACTTTGGCATTGTTAGTTACTTGGCAACAGTGACCTTGTTGTAGTATAAAAGTGCTTACCAACTTGTACATAGGAGAATCAGAACAGAGTTTCCTGTTCCACCTTGCTCCAGTCTCCTTTATGACTCAAATCTCATTGACAGTCGGCAATGTCAAAGTCATTGGCCATTGTAGACTATCGCTAGCCAACGTCATACTCATGCCTTGCAGCTACGGCAGGCATTAACATCGCTTAGACTTCGCTAAGCTTACCATGTTCTTGCCACTTACATTGCTGTGTTCACTTACCGCTTTTTTCATAGGCGCTTTTATCTTAGCACTTAACACTTGCTGACCCCTTTCTGACTTAACCTTATTTTTAATAGGCATGTTCTCTGGGACCTGCCCAGGACTCCTCTCATTACTAATAGCGCGCTCAATGCAAGTTTTTGGCATGGTAACACTATTTCTACATTTGTTACTGACCAAACTTTGGGCGTCATCAGCGCATTATATGCAGCACGGTTGAACCATCTTCTTTTGTGCACAGATAGCGCCCCAGAATTTGTTGACGCTCAACAAGCGCCAGGTCATCAACCCCCTGCATTGGGCTGACAAGATTCTGGTACTGAGGGTTCCTCATCAGGAGCCTCATTGTTCGGTCATGCAGAGACTCATCTGTTTACTAGGCAAACATCTGAAGCTCTGTGATGAGCAGGTACGCAGTAATTTAGTCACATCAAGAGGTGTGTGGGTTTGAGTAGTACTTATAAAGCCAGTCAAGCTCTAATAGACTGCGGAGAAGACCACAAGGAGAAAACTTGTAAATAATACTGGCTGGTAGGCCAGCATGGTGCCTAGAAGAAAACTCATAAGCCGCTGCCCAATTGGCGCCAGCTCCCAACAGCACAGCATTTGAATGATACGAATAGTAGGTGCAGTGGCTGAGTGCTCCTCTGAAGCATGAGTTCATCCACTCAATGTTGAGCGGGCCCCACACCTTCACCTCCAATCTATCGGGGATCCTCTCCAAAAACTCATCCTGGGCCCTATACTTCAGGGCCTGCAACTCCTTGGCGCAATTTGCCTTTTTCTTTGCAATGCGCTTATTGCGTGATACTTGTTGGAATCAGTCTGTGGCCAATTCCCCTTCCTCACCCTCCTCCTCATGCTCTGAGCTCGACTCTCCATAGTCGCTCTTGTCAGACAAAGACACAACTGGCACTTTGTCTTTTTCAGGCATGGGCTGATTTTTTGAGGTCACCACCAGACCGTTGTATTGCTCTGGGGAGTGAGGGTCAGTGGTCAAGATGACCACAGGATTGTGTGCCTGCAGTGCGGGCACAGTAATGGGCAACAAGAACAACATTGAGACTTTTCTGGTGTGTGCAGAAATGCTGGCCAGAAACTCTATCACCTCCAGTTTGGAGGCATTGAGAGGCGGCTTACAGCCTCAACGTTGACGTGAAGGCCCTGACTTGGCTGGGGTGGACAGTTCAAATGGTGGCTAAGCCACTGGAGGAGCAGGCACATTTCATGCCAGAGTTTTCCCTCCAGGCTCAGTGCAAGAAATAATGTTAACAGGTGCTCTTGGCACCACAGCGACAGATTTGGACCCCATAGATAGTGCCCAAGACAATGTGGATTCCTGCTGACCTAAAGACAGTCCTGCCAAAGGTTCACTGACTGCAGCCAGCAACTCTGAGGAGGCCTGAGGGGCCGAGGTGGGTAGCCAAGATGATGAAACAATGGGCTGAGCAGGCTGCTCAGGGTGTGTGAATTATGCAGCCGATGGCATCCTAGCCCATGGAGGTTCGACTGGTCAACTGGGCTGATATTTGACCCTCTTGACCTTGGCGGTCGGTCCCTCAAACATAGAAACTTTGCACTTAGATGTGCATTCAATCTGTTCCAGCGCTGTGATGCACTGCCTCCTCATCATCTTGATCTGATTGAGCAATCCCTCCATCACCATCATGGCCAGACTGTCCTGCAGGAAGGATGCAGTTGCAGGGACTGGCTATCCTGCTGCTTTCAATCTGCTCAGAAGTGCATCTGGCACCGCTAACTCCTGCACTTGTGGCACAGGTTCCACACATAACTCTGCCATGGGCTGATGCGCCCATGGTACCGATGGCAGCCCCGTCACCACACCTGCATATGTTGGTATTGATACAAATGAGTGCAATGATGGTTCCTGGTAATAGTGCTCATGGCATGTGCTGTCCTGTAACCGGAGTTACGGGTTAGAACTATCTTGTATGTATCACACAAGTGCTAAATCAGACCGCAGTATCGGATTGACTAGTACTTAGAGTGAAAACAAGATGTTGTCTTATGTAATACTCTACTAAATGATTATAGCGTCATTGATGCTAAGAACACGGATGACTCCATTACATACCTCCCAATGAGACCGAATACTCGGTCTTTAGGAAGGGAGGTGGAACAAGATAAAGAATGCACGATAGTGCAGAAAACAGATGGATAACACGTGTATTGCGTGGCTGCCAGACGTTAGCAGTTGTTCGCAGTGTAGATGCAGCCTCCAGACACACTGGAAGTCAGTCCTTATCAGACAGGGCGCATGTTGCACCAGCAGTAGATGCAGGATAAATATGTTTATACTAAAATAAGAAAAACAAAAATTAAGAGTGACCCCGCCTCTGGGTCTGCTGTATCTACACGCAACTCTAGAGTGCGTATCAGCTGAATTGGTTCGAGTGAATGACTCGGAGGTACCTACACAACAAAATATTAACATGGGTCTAGGACCCAGATGATGATGCTCCCGCAACCGCGCCCGTCTCAGTCACCATTGACTCCTCCTCCAGTGCGACGTTAATCGTGGGAGGGGGAGGCACTGATTCCGTCCTCGGTGGGGTTATAGGCCCCTCAACTGCAGGCATGTCTACCACCATAGGCTCTGTTAGTGCGACGTTAATCGCTAAAGCTGTGGTGGAGAGCGTACCCTGCTCTGCCGTGTGTGACAGGAGATTGACCTGGCCTGGGTCCATGTCAGAGGTGGGCAGGTCATGCGCTGCCGTGCGTTTTAGGAGACGGACCTGGTTTGGGTCCATGCCAATGAGATAGTAGGGGCCATTGGCCTCGGGGTTTTCAGGGAGATGACTTTCCTCGTTGTGCTTGAACCATCCCATTGTGGGATTGCGGGAGGGGTGCCATATCTATTCAAGCGCTCCATGTGCTCGTTGTTGATGTTGTGGAAGATGTCCATAAACATCGTAGGGGCGTGGAATTGCTGCTCCAGGAAGACCACTATGTATGTATAGGCGTGGTCCACCCAGTCGGCAGGTATCCGGTTGTGCAGTAAGACGCGTAACGCGTCGTCGTCAGAAAAGTTCCATGCAAAGTCGTCTGGTATGTGCACGGGATGAAGTTCCAGCTGGTGCCCTCTCTGGGGCTCAAACGGCTGGTCTGGGAACATGGCATCATAAGAGGCGATAGCCTCACGGTAAAGACCTGGGCGGGCCATGACAAGGGTTATGCGCCGCACGATCACGGGCTTGGCTGCACTGTTAGCGCAAAGGGCTCGGCACAAGGCAAACACCAGTGCATATGGTAGGCATGGTCGACCGCAATGCCTTGATACGTGTTTTCCAACCCCGGACGACCAAAGATCAGCGTGTACTGCGCAAGCTGATCCAGGTCGAATGGAGTGGAAGGGTCTTGGGCGTGCATTACGCGCAGCGCGGTCGATCCGTCTTTCTTCGTGCACAGAAAGCGCCCCGGAATGTGTCGGCGCTCAACGAGCGCAAGGTCGTCTGTCCCCTGGGCTGGGTTGACGAGGTTTTGATAGCGTGGGTCCTTTATCAGGAGCATCATTGTTCGGTCATGTAATGACTCATCAGTTCGCTGGGTGAACATCTGAAGCTCCGTGATGAGGAGGTAGGCAGTAACCCGTTTGCGACAGGGAGCATGCTCGTTCGAATAATATTTGTAGAGCCGATCCAGCTCTAATGGCGTGCGTTGCAGGCCGCAAGGGGAATACTTGTAAACAACGCTTGGTAAGGTAGACGAGCTGCTGCTCCACCTTGAAGCGTGGATGCGCTTGGATATTGTTCAGAATCTCTACGAAGAGATTATCATCCTTGTATCCTTGCTGGATACGTGTGCAGAATTGCGCATTGCCTAAGTCGGCTGGTGCAGGCGTATGGTCCTGTGACTCCAGCGCTTGCTGGAGCGTCATACCAGTACCTCCCGTTGGCACCCCTTGCCTCGTCTCTTCACTTGGCTGAGGGGCCTCATGATCCACTAGCACCTGGGCTTCGATATCACAAGTCTCTCGCTGTTCGTGCAGTCGCTTACTGCGACGTGTTTCCTGCGCTCGCATGGCATGTAACTCAACTCTATGTTCTCTAATTTCATGGAATCAATGCAGAGGCAAATCCTCGCCCTCTGGGTCAATATGTTTGTCCGCCTGGACATAGTCATGCACATCATGGACATCATCTCGAGTATCACTCTTGAAATATCAAGACAGGCAATCCACAACTTTGTTCAATTCACCTTTTACATAGGTGATGTCGAACTGGTACCGCGACATGTAGTCAATCCAGCAACGTTGTTGCAGAGACAGGTGCACCTGAGTCTTGAAGAACTTTAGTGCTTTGTGATCTGTAATAATGTGGATCTTATATCCCATCAGTTTATCCTCCCACTTTAGGAGAGCTTCCAGAATGGCGAGTGTTTCTAACTCATGCACAGCATAATTCTGCTGAGAAGCAGTGAATTTACGGGACATAAATCCTGCTGGTCGGCAAGTCTGCCACGTTTTACCCTGGCCAAACATGGCCCCAACCCCAGTCCTTGACGCATCGCAAATGAGCCAGATGAGCTCATCGATGCGTGGGTCAATTGGCCAGATGACTGGTGTTTTCGCGCATATGCGCTTAATCATCTCAAAACACCGCTGATGCAGTGGTCTCCAATGAAACGGTGACCCATTCTGGGTCATGGCCATAAGTGGCCCAGTGTATGCAGTGATGTCTGGCAAGAAGTTGCCAATATAGTTCACCAGTCCGACAAATCGTTGGATATCATTATATGTGCGTGGAGTATGCCACTCTCGGATTCAGTCGAGCTTATCCGTATCCAGATGAATGCCCTTCTCATCAATGACGTGACCGAGACAATTTATACTCATTGCGTACAACTCGCACTTCTTCCATTTGAGATAGAGACTGGCCTTCCATAGCCATTCAAATACGACTCGTAGGTGCTGCTCATGCTCCTCAATGGAGTCAGAAAATATAAATATATTGTCTAAATAGACGTGCATAAACTTCCCGATTACATCTCAGAAGATTGAGGTCATTAACCTCTGAAATGTCGCCGGTGCATTACAATCACCAATCTGCATGATGTTACTCACAAACGTCCCCATCAGGGACAAGAACAGCGTCTTTGGTATATCCTCTTTGCATATGCAAACCTGTTCGTACGCATCTGTGAGGTCAATTTTCGACCTATACTTTGCTGTCACGACATCTTCTCGTATTACTTCCTGATCTGGAAGAGGTGTCACATTCTTGACTGTATTATCATTGCACTGTTGCACATCCAATGCAGTCCTTAACGTTCCATCCTTCTTGGGAATACAAAGTAATGGTGCAGCTTGCACCGCTGGTTGTGGTTTCCACCACTTTGCGTTTATGTATCTATTTGTCTTTTCACGAAGTTGATCCTGTAGTGCTTGCAGGCAGCGAGGCAAATGATACTTGTACTGCTTGTTACTGTCAATGAGGTTAATCTCATGATTAACCTCCCGCCACGGAGGAAGCTCTTCCTTCATTCCATTGACGATATCAGCAAAATCCAGTTGCCATTGCTGGCGCAATTGAGGAATATCCTCCTCTGTAAGGCTCACAGCCTTACCTTTCCCTTTGGCTACATGTGCTATACGCGGTTGAACCTTTGGTTCAAATCGCTTCCATAAGGCACGTACGTGCTCCTCTGTGAGATCTCCTGGATTCAACCTTACAACCAGTTGTTTCCTTGTCGTATTTGTCGAAGACTGCACGCTTCTTACTTTCAGCAAGAGTGCGTCAAATACAATATCTGATGTTTCGGAAATCTTGTCCTCTCGTGCGTGACGGTACACTTCTCCCATCTGGGTCGCCTGCACCCTTCCCATAGCCTGCATCACCATTGACGCTACCAACTCATTCCACTCCCGTGGCATTCGTGAGTCATACGCCCATTGCACTCCTGGCCGAGGCACTGGTCAATCCATTACCGACTTAGTGCTACCCACAGTTCTCATCGTACTATTCACCTCGTCCTTGATGAGATCCTCAACCTTCACTCAAGAGCTAGTCGGCTGGCATTCCAGCGACTCCACCACGCGTCTACCACGCTCATTCTTGCACTGTACAGCCTGTTTAGGCTTTCCATTGGTACACCCAATCACATTTGGGTGCTTCCCCTTCTTCAGAGTTCCTTGAAACTCTTCCTCAGACATCAGTATAGCCGGCGAGTCTGCTGGCAGGCTTTTTGGTGGGGCCTGTTCGTCCTCCACCTCCTGTACAGTCGCTCTCCTGCAACTATCTAGTCAGTTGCGTTCATCACGCCGCTTTTCAGTTGCACGATAGCGCCTCAAACGACCATCTGTATTGTTCAACACCACTTTCTCCGCCTTCAAGGGCGTACCATTCACAACGACCATGTCGTTCACAAAATCCAGCGACACCTTGTTCTTACACATGAACGGCGTACCGATAATCATGTCGTAGCGATCAAAATTTGCTATATCCACATATTTTTTCGTCGACATTCCTGATGTCTTTATTCTCACTTCCGCACCAAACTGCACCATGGCACGACTCCCTACAGTCCCCAGCTGGAGCATCAGCAGCTCCTCCAGTTCATGAATGCAAATCGCGTTGACATGAGCAAACTAGGGCATAATGCCCGTAGTGGTACTCCCGGAGTCCCACAACGTCCATGCCGGATGTCCATTGACATCCACATACGTGACCAGGCACTCCTTCTCCTCGGGAGTATAGTGTGGCCTGTGCAACTTATTAGTTGCCTTCTGCAGGGTTACGTGTCTCATTCAGACGCGCTGATCTCCATGGCACTCAGTCAGTGCAAACAGGTGTTCTTCCTCATCTTCACGAGCATAATAGTCGCTGTCATACACGTCCACTGCGACGTATTCGTCGCCATCAATCTGGACGCTCTTGGCATCATCCACTTCTGACCCGTCAGCCTCTACTTGCGGCTCCTCCTTCGTGTTGTTGACGACCTCATTGTCTTCGTCGTCACTGACAACATCACTCGGTGCCGCAGCCGTATGGGCCACTCGGATGTGTGCCTTAGGAGGGGCGGGGCATTCCTTAGCAAAATGTCCGCTCCTGCCACAATTGTAGCACGCTGAGGTATCCCCTGCAGGCCTTCTCTGGGCCGCTCCTGGAACCCCAGCAGGTTTGCCCGTCATATGCGCTGCAGGCGCCACCACTCCTCTTGGTGCTACTTGATTCTGACCCGAAAAGGGTCGGCTATCCTTCGCTGGCAATTGTCCAGCAGGCTTTGATTGAGGCCATTGGCCTCCAGAAATTGTCTTGCGAACAACAAATCGTGGATTGCGATTGTTCTCCATCTCTGTCCGTTTGGCCAGGAAGGTTCCCACCTTCACTGCCTGACGGTTCACAGTTCCTCGGCGGGAACTCTGCTGCTCATAATGGTTCGCCGTCCGTGTTGACTGCTCATAACGGATGGCATACGCCAAGAATTTGGTCACAGTATTGACCTCCGGAGACAAATTGTCGTCGCGTATCAACGCTCTCCTCATGTCTGTGGATATTCCGTCTAGGAATGTCTCGCGTATAGTGTATTCGTCTGGATAGACGGCCATATTCTGTGCATGACCCACCAGGTCATCATAAAAGGTCTGGACGCCAGTCTTAGCGTCATACACTGCCTTTCTAAAGGCATCACAAGCTTCCTGCATTGTAGCAGCGTTGACGAAACGATTGTACAGTCCTATCAGGACTTCTTTAAATGTCCAATGTGGTTTGTCGCGATTAATGTGGAGAACATGGCGACGGAACCAATTCCAAGCCTCTCCCTCCATAAATTCGTGTAGCACGAATATCCTCTCCTGGTCCATGTCATCTCCACCATAGCAGCAGGCTGCGAGGTGGTAGCACACGTCCATGGCCCAGTCCTCCAGTTGAGAGAACCTATGTCCTCCAGCATACACACGTATGTGCTTACCATTGGATTTACAGGGACTTACCCCAGCAGAAAACTTAAATCTGACTCCAAGGGAGTCATCCACCAGACGAGTGAGGTGGTCATGCATATGATCCATATGGATCCTGACCGCTTCATTCATTCCTGGCATAGTTTCACGCAATTCATGAGGTGCGGGCATCGAAAATGCCCGAGGACTGCGAAACAGGTGTTCATTGGCCGTTTGTTCTGGCCGTGGGGTGGGCTGTCGCCCTACTTGTGGCTCCGCTGGTGCTCCACCAGCCTGCCTGCCACTATTACGACGATTATTATCGTCTTGATCGTTATTTTTGCGATCACGACCTCCACCGTCGTTATTGCAATGACTTGGCTCCCCCCATTCGTAGTGACCACTACTATCATCACTACCACCTGAACCTCTGTCTGGTTCAGCCGTCCGAGCTGTGAATTGTCGCCGCATATCATCAACAGGCGTTACACCCTCATGCCCTTCAAAGACTACCTCTTGGTCGTCAATTAACGACTCACCATGATCGCGCAAGTCCTGGTTGCGTATTCTCTGGTAATTGACGTGTTCATTCCAGTTGTCCACTAGGTGGACACGTCACACTACACGTTGTGGTTGCGTTCGCTCCTCAAGAATGTGGACTTCGTCCACCTCCTCCTTGATTGTAACTTGCTTACAAGGTGTCTTAACCTCCTGCACTGCAAGTAGTGCCTCTGGCTCTGCCGGAGTCGTCATCACAGTCTTCACCTCAGACAATGCCTGCTGAGGCACTCCGCTAACAATGCGTTGATGGTTTGCGGCGTTCTGATGCTGAACGTCTTGCTGAGACTCATTAGCCTGACGAGGCGCATTGAGCAATTCCATCGCATCCGCGATTAATGGCGCTTGTCTGCGCACACTCATCTCACATTCTACTGAGTCGGCTGGAGTAGCCATTGAGACTGCTGACCCTCGTGCCGCTTTGCGCTTAAGGTATTCCACTACTTTGAGTTCGAAGATGCGCACAAACAATTTGATATATTCATTTGAATCTGCATGGGGTACATCGTGGCTCCTAGCAGCCAGCAACTGTAAGTGCTTCACTACATAAAGCTGAAGACGCTTTCGCGTTGATTCCTTCGCGACCACTGGATATCAGTCCAACACTAGCTGTAACTGGATAGACAAGGTTGAATGCGACCTTTTGCTTTCCTCCTCATCTGAGGATTCCAGCTCGGACTCTAAGTCCATAACTCTCCTGAGGCTGTCATGCCTCACTTGCGGCTGTTTGCCGGCCCGTCTGTGCAACTCTGGAATTCCAGGCGCTGTTGACGCCTTTTCCAACCTTACAACATTGTTGTCCTCTCTACTGACCACTATTGCTGGCCCTTGCACCTGTCCTTGTGTCGTCAATGACAATGGTCCCGGTTCAGTAGCTGCATCGGCCACATATTCCAAAAGCCGTTCAGTAGGTGCAGTCCGGAAGGGGGTACTATGCGCAAACGCGCTGCCTTGTACCATTTCCGAGTACTGGGTAATATCTGGTTGACCCTCAGAATGAGCTGACGAGCTCTCGGGCAATACCGGATACATCAATGAAGGCATTTGGCTCACTGGCAGCGACACTCCTGAGACCGCAGATCTCTCTCCTGATTTACCACCAGGTCGTACAATGGACATCATCCATGATACGGATAGCCCACCAGGCATTCCAAAGCTCGCGCTGACATTGCAAGGAATCTTTTCGTCCCGCTTTGGCAGAGGTTGGTATGCTGACGCAGATTGCGTCTTTACAGCTTGAAGCACAGGTAAGTCACCTGTGTCTGCAGCTGGGAACGGAGGATCCAGATCAAGAGAGCCAGTCATGGAAGCACATTTTCAACATGATGCCAACAGAGAATCGAGAGATTTTGATGATAGTTGCCTAGTCAGTAACAAGCCTAGAGTTGAAAGCCGATAGCAGAAGATTTGAAAAAATGTAACCGGAGTTATGGGTTAGAACTATCTTGTGTGTATCACACAAGTGCTAAATCAGACCGCAGTATCGGATTGACTAGTACTTAGAATGAAAACAAGATGTTGTCTTATGTAATACTCTACTAAATGATTATAGCGTCGTTGACGCTAAGAACACGGATGACTCTGTTACATGTCCTCTGAGCACTCATAGCGCCCTTCATCATTGACCTCCATCTCTTGCAAGTGGAGGGGAGTTTGATACAGGAGTGGTTCCTTGCGGCCTGGATAGGCCATGCCTGCTGACTGATACTGGCTCACCACCAGATATGGTGGCTGCCTCTGGTGTGCAGGGTTGTTATATTGTATATTCAGGGGTCTCTCCCCCCTCTACTAGAGCCCTGCAGGCTCTGACCACTCTTTTGTGGCCCCCAATAGGCCATTATGAAGTGACACGTCAGCTACATGTATTGGGACTGAGGACAGACAGAAAAAAAAACAATCTCCTAACTCCGCCAGTGGTGTAAACAACCACAACTACATGCCATCCAGTCTTTCACCAGCAATCATAGTGGACTTTGTCCACATTCCACCACCATATACATGTTATGCGCATTTTGCTAGCTATTGAGAGCGTTTCACGCCCTGCAGCTCTAGGTACTTGTCCATCGCTGCAAGATCTTTGCAATTCACTAGCGGTTCTTAGGTAGTATCACCTAAGCTCCACCTTACCTCGAATTCAAGGTTTCCTCTTATCCACTTATGATCTATGAGGTCATCTACAAACAATTCCTGGTCATCACCAGTTCCAAAGTCATATGGCTCTGGAGTTGCGCGATTAGAGAAGAGCACATTACTATTGGCCACATACAGTTGCAACAGTGACATATGGAACTTAGAGACTATCCTGCATGCTTGCAGCACATGGGGCAGTTCCAGCACATAGTTAGACGTGCTTGGCTCGGCCTCAAGGACCCTATATGGTCCAATCTACTTCGGACACAGCTTACTCACTCTGCTTTTTAGCAAGTTCAAGTTCTTTGTCGAGAGGTACACTAGGTTCCCTTTCTCAATGTCCAGATCATCATATCTGCAATTATTCACATGTTTTGTCTGCCATACATGCAATTCTATTATTGCATCATGGGCATCTGCCAAGTTCCTTAGCGCATTGCACGCAAACTGCTTCACTCTCACATGAATAGCTTCATCAGTGCAAAGTTCACGAATCATGGCTGGCATATAGTCCTTATTGAGTTCAAAGGGTAAGTACCATGTGGTTTCAGATATGCTCGTGTTTATTGTGAATTCAATGAGTGGACATCTATCCACTCAGTCCTTCTGATCAGGATATACAAATGCTTGCAATATTTGCATGATATTTTTATTTGCTTGTTCTGTCTAGCCATCTGTTTGCAGATGAAACAACGTTGACATGAGCAACTTTGCTCTGAGCAGCTTGTGCAGCTCCTTCCACCATTTGGAAGTGAACTTAGCATCTTAACCGCTTACGATTGAACTTGGCAATCCATGAAGGCACACTATCTCCTTGAAATAGATCCAAGACAATTCCGAAGCTGTCATGGTGGTCCTCACTGGAATAAGATGGACCATACTGGTCATCTTGCAGATCACTACTCAGAGGTAGTTCAACTCTTTGACTCAGGAAATGGACCTATAAAATCCATCCCAATCAAATTCCAAGGTTTGACTGGTATGGAAAGCAAATGAAGCTTCTCCAGTGGCTTCAATGTCAATACTTTTGACTGTTGACATAGCTCACATGTCGAACAGAATTGGCTCATTTCCTTGGCCATTTGCAGCCACCAGTACCAGCGTCGCACATAGTCCAGCGTTTTCTGAGTTCCAAAGTGGCCCACTACTCTGTGGGCCTGGTCCAGGATAGTCGTGATCAATGACCTCTCCCAGAGAATGCAGATGACTTTAGACCCAGTGGGTCTGGTAAGGTAGACAAGCTGCTGCTCTACCTTGAAGCATGGATGTGCATAGATATTGTTCAGAATCTTTAAAAAGAGATTGTCATCCTTGTATCCTTGCTGGATACGTGTGTGAAATTGTGCATTGCCTAAGTTGGCTGGTGCAGGCTTATGGCCCTGTAAATTCAGCGCCTGCTGGAGAGTCATCTCAATACCTCTAGGGAGCACCTCTTGCCTCGTTTCTTCACCTGGCTGAGGAACCTCATGATCCACCAGCACTTGGGCCTTGATATCGCAAGCTTCTCGCTGTTCTTGCAGTCGCTTACTGCGATGTGTTTCCTGCGCTCACATGATGCAGAGCTTGACTATATATTCCTTAATTTCATGGAACCTATGCAGGGGCAAGTCTTTGCCCTCCAGGTCAATATGTTTGTCTACCTGGACATAGTCATGCACGTCATGGACGTTATCTCGAGTATCGTTCTCAAAATATCAAGACAGGCAATCCACTACTTTGTTCAATTCACCTTTTACATAGGTGATGTCAAATTGTGTAGCATAGTCCGCT
>QGOA01004791.1:0-16339 GCA_003313075.1 Termitomyces sp. MG16
GATGGCAAGCTGTCCGTCAGTTTTTGATAGATCATCAGGCTTCTCCCTAAGCGCTGTCGTCAGTGACTGATGCCATCTGTCAGTTGTCATTCTGTCTGCCATCGGCGCTATCACTGATCGGATCTGCTTCTTGCCGTGCGTGGCCATCAAATATTGCCAAAATTGGTTAATTAGCGCGTGCTAAGGTATTCTGAGCCTGTGCTGTGTTGCCGTAGCCTGCTGTTGATGCGCTGATCCTGTATGGGGTCCTATCAGCATATTGGATAAAGGTCGCGTATTGTTCATTGGTAAGGCCTGTCGGTCACTTGAGGTCTTGTAGCCATTGTTCAACTGTTAACAGGCGACTGTCTTCCACCTTTGCCTTAGCTGATCGAGAGATGGCATCGTACATCAAGTTTCTGCTGTTTTCTCTTAGCGGGTGAGGTTTTTGTATGACTTTTACTGGAGGCAAGTCTTGACCAAAGATGCTTGCCGTGTAGAATGTGAGAGGTGCGCTAAAAATCTTGGGTTGGTAAGGGACAAGGGGATGTAAAAGGATGCTGGTAGGTTGTTGCCGACACAGCAAGGGAATTGGTTGTTGTATAAGGTGCACAAAACTGTGTAATCGGTCGATCCAGTCCTTGAAATTGCTATCTGCCTGTGGATCCACTGCCAGGTTGCCAGGTTGCCAGGTTGCCATAGTCGCCTAAAAAATCCATCTGCTCCATGGAAAGAGCTCTTGACGTGTACCAACTCAAAGTGAAACATGAGAATAGCAACTACCCAACGGTTCATACTAGCAGAGGGCTGGATATCGGGATTCTGCAGCATGCCTTTGATGTATCTAGCGTCGACTTCTACAATAAGGTTCTGCATGCCAATCAAATACATCTTTAGCGACCAGAAGGCTTTAAAGAGTCCATAGAGTTCCAGTTTAGGCTGACTGTAGCAAGATTCTCGGTCGTTTAGCGTGATAGACCCAAAGCAGTTGTAGCGTTGCTGTTTCTGATTATTGCTTAGGCACTGGCACAAGAAGTAGCCAACAGCAATGTACGAAGTATCCACCGCCAAGATAACAGGGTTGGCAGAGGCATAGTCGATGGGAACTAGGGGCTTGGCATCTTGTAGGGCCTTTACTAAGTCTCGTTGCGCAGTGACCTGGTCTGGCCCAAATTCAAAGGGCTCGTTGGCACAGGTGAGTCAGTTAAGGGCATGTGCACGATGGGCAAAGTTCTTGACAAATATCCTGAGAACGCCAATGGTACCAAGAAAGGCCCGAACTTCAGATAAGTCGCGGCAAGGACCCCATCGCTCCAGAAGTGCTAAGTGAGACTCATTGGGAACGTGTCCATTGGGAGTGCAGATGTGACCAAGTATTTTGAACCTTAGCACACAAAGGAGAAGCTTATGGCTGCTAAAGGTTCCACTGCTATACTTCATATGTTGGAGAACTTGGTTCAGCAGCTGGAAAAACTCCCATAGCGCTAAGCAAATATTGGAGTTGTCGGGATGGGTTGCCGGTAAGCCGTTTACGAGTCGCCAGTCTTTGGGGCCTTTGACGCCAACGTCATCAATGAAGCTAAGGACATTGTGTGGTATCTCAGGTTGGAGGATGAAAGTAATGTTGTCATGGAATATAGGAACTGAGTTTGTCCAGCCCATTGGTAAAGTGACTAGGCGTAATGCGCCAAACAGGGTTTGAAAAATGGTGAGGTCACAGGAAGAAGGGTGTATTAGGCATTTGTCATAGCCAACGTAGAGGTCAAGAGTGGCGCTACAAATGCACCTGGCAAAGGACTCGGCAACGTGATCAGGAAAAGGTGGTATGCCAGAATGTCGTATGGTAACCCTATTCAGTGGTTCAAGGCTGTGGACTATGCATAGATTGCCATTCTTTTTGAGGACACAAAACCAGCAGGAGCGGTAAGAACTGTTGGAGGGTTTGTAGACGCCAGCCTTAATCTTGGTCCTTATAATTTGGCAGACCTTGGCTTCAATTCCAGGCGGTAACGGTTGGTTGTGCTCAGTCCACGGCATGTGAAGAATGGTCAGGATTACAACAAGCAGGAAGAAATCTGTATGGAGACTGCCACGTTCTGAGTCTTCCCAAGCAAAGGCTTTATTTTGCTTAGTGATGAGATCAGTAAGAACATCCAACTCATCTTTGGTCAAAAACCCTGTGTCATGCTCCTTGGTGAACTGTTGCTGGTGTTCTGCGGTAAAACATCTTGTGGGCTGAAAGGGTGGCGGATTCGGTGATAAGGTTGGCATGTTGGCAAGAGGGTCGCCAATGATCTGGCACTCAATTCTAAATGTCTCAGGAGAGTGCATAGCGATGGGTTTTGTTTTGAGCACAACTGGCTTATATTTCTTTTTGACTTGAACCTCTTTTCTTTTGGGAGCGTTAGCTTGGTTATATACAGAGGTGGAAAGGGGAAATATAGCCTGAGGAGTGGCAAGTCCAAGAATGGCAGGAGACGAGGCTCCGGGAAGGGTAGTGAGATAAGTATTGGTAGATGCAATATTTTGAAACGATTCAGAAGCGGTAAGGTATAAGTATGCAAGAGAGGAGTTGGTAATGTTTTGGTTTTTCTGAGAAATCTCAGCGTCGGTAGCAGATAAGGTAAATAAAACTTCTTCATCAAGAAAAGTGGTAGACACAACATTTACAAGACCAGTATAATGGTCATATTTCAGCGTTAGCGCCACATCTCCGTGATTGTCGCCAATCACCTCCTCAATGGTTTGTGAAAACACCTGTGGAGTCGTTTGTTGGCATGTTGATTGGTAAACTCCAGGGGCTTAGCACGGGCACCTTTTTGTTGTCTCCTAGAGAACGTCGGCACCATTTGTCGGATTCCGGAATTGGGGTTGCTAATTGTTAGGGTCGTCTCGTCATTGGTAACAGTCTTGATGACTGATCATGCCAAGATGTCGAAGAGTCTGCTAAGAAGTAAATCATATGCCAGGAATTGTAAAATGTGTATCTGGAGATAGAAAGTGATGTTGCCAAGAGTACAAGGAATATTCTTGGCAAGGCCTAAGGATCTGTCTACCATACCGTTAGTGCTTTGCATGTTTAGTATAACAGTAGGGTCATAAATGAGGCCCAGATCGTTAGCGACTTCAGCTGCCATAGAAATAATTTGTAACCTGCTATCCACAATAGCTTCTACCTCATGCTTGTTGTCTACTGTTAGCGTGACTGAACAGATAGCGTGTGATTCTTGAGCGATGGTAAGGATTGCCAGGTCTTCTCCATGTTCTACTGACCTAAGATAGGTTTCTACTGGGTTCACAGAGGTGGCGTTAGCAATGGTATCAGCAGGAGAGTCATTAGTGTCAGGAGAGTCAACAGTAATGGAAAAACTGGGAAGCACATCATTGAGTTTATCAACCTCGGCAACGGCTGTCGCCAAGAGTCATCCTGGTGTGACTGCAGTTTTTACTTGGTTGCGGACATCTGGGGCAATGCTACAAAGTTTTTTGACTGATAAAGTGACAGCGGTTTTTATGATGCAACTGAAGACGTGGTTTGACTTTTCTATATTGAATATTGGCGCAGTATGTTGGTAACCGCCTTTAGGACGCTTTTTGGAAGTGGCAAAGTTTTGTTGTGCAGGAGCATGATATCGGTCAGGGATCTCTGAGTAGGGGTGGAGAGGTGGCAAAGACGGTTCAGGAGCGGCTATCAGGTTCCGCTGAGTCGGGGGCCTTCCGGGAAAGCGATCGCCCTTACAATGCGGACTTGACCTACGGATACTCGGGTGTCTGGAACTCTGGGGCTAGGACTCCGGGGTTCAAGACGTGGACAGGGGAATCCCGGGAAGGGGATTTGGTCCGGGGGTTTTAGGTGGTAAGTAGCTGGGGAGTTCGGGTGGTGGTCGAGTCGTGAACCGGAGGTTCTAAGACGAGACCAAGTTAGCAAATTAAAGTCGTGAAGTGCGTACCAATCTTAGAGCACGCGAGTATTCAAGCGTGCCAGTCAAAGCGTGCCAGTCAATGCGTACCAGTCAAGCAGAGGGCATGCAACAATCCAAGTAAAGCAATGTAACAGTGTATGTAATATCAAGACTAGCGAATACAACAGGGAACTATGCTATAAGTACTACAGGGCCGGGTCTCGGGGTTCCAGGATGTCTGGAATGGGTTCCGGGGGTCATTGAGTAGCGGCAGGGGCTGCATACCGGGATCGCGCGTGTGGGGCACGTGATCAATTGGCGCGGATGGAGCCGTGATGCGTGATGCGCGATGGCCGGAATGAGTCGCGTGATCCGATCGTTGATCGGGGCTGGTGGCGGCTGATGGCGGTCCTTGATGCGCGTGATGGCGGTGTCGGCGGTCGTGATGGCAGGGTGTGTCCTGTGGTGTCGGAGAGAGGGTCCCAGAGGGTGTTCCGGGGGTGTCCCAGGGTGGGTCCGGAGGGGAGGGGTCGTGACAGCGGCAGAGGATGAGGATGGCTCTGAGCTTGTAGCTGGGGGTGTGGCAGGAGCAGGAGGCATTGGCTTGTATCCTTTAAGAGGTTGTTTAGGCTGCTTAACTTCAACCCCATCAAAAACCTGGTTCTTAAGCAAATCCAATTCCTTCTGTAGCTTAGCAATTTGTTTTTCCTGCAAGAAAGTAGGACAGTCACCAACGCTGTCGAAGTGTAAGACCTCGTGAATCATTTGCTGTTGAGTTGCCTGCTCAGGGTTGGGGTTAGCATTGCCAGAAAGTGTGCCTGTAACTATTTGTCCTGAATTGCGCCTATGCCATTCATCAACTCGCTCCTGGAAGGACTTCTTGTCCAGGTAGTTGGGGATGGTGGCACCAGTGGTTAGAACTATCTTGCCGTTGATAGCCCTTTGAATTCTTCCTTGCCAAATATAATTTTCTAAAGTTGTGCAGCGTCCTCTGGTCATTGTATGGCCAATTTTCCCACAGAAGTGGCAAGGGCCAGGCACAGGTGCATTGGTGGGTCAGTTAGCAGTGAGATTGGTTGTGATCATAGTTTCAATATGAGTCATGGCAGAAGCGATAGCAGCAGTAAGGGCAGTGTTGAGATCCTCTTTCTTAATGAAGTCAGCAACAGGAGGCAGGATGGGAATAATACCGTTGGTTTGCTCAGGGGGTGGGCTCATCCTAGCGCGTTGTATACCAATGCCAGTGTCTGTTCCCTTATTTACCAGCTTCAAAGACATCGGCAACGTTATATGGCTCCTCCAGATGATGGGCCTGCTGGACAATTTCTAGGCAACGAGCAATACGAGTCCACAATGAAGTCGGGATGCCCTGTTGAAATAAATGACGTTCCTTGTTAATATAGAGCTTGCCATTTTGCAGAAGCCATCTAGCGATTTTCTGGAACTCACGGTAATACATAAAGAACATACCAAGCAAAAATGTGCCGTTGTCGAAAGATTCCTGTACTAGTTTCTGCAACTCGTTTACTGTATAGCGGGTAGCCTCCTCAGCGCCAGGGTACAACTAGATTACTGCCGTCTTCCAGCCTTTATACAAGGCACCTTGGGCTGGAACTGGTGGTGCAGCAAGAACAAAGGCGGCAAACTTGGCAAGACCTGTCCACATCTCTGCCATGTCATATGACACGTATCTTGCTGCATATTCCTTCATCTGTGTGTGGTCGGTAATTCCACAATCTCTGAATAAATATTCTAACTCTTTGAAGTACTGAGAGAGCTCCTGTGGCTTGAACTTGTCCCATTTCAGTGCCGAGAAGTGATTATGTGGCAGCATGCACTGAACTTGTTGTTCCATGGCGACTGTGGTGCCGAGTTTGGTTAGCAGATGTGGGGAAGGAGTTCTAGGTATTGGCGACAGAGTAAGAGAAATAACAAGTTGAGAAAGAGGTGTTAGAGGAGTAATGGGGGTAACTGGTTGCGGTACGGCAAGTGGCAACGCTAAGAGGTCGTCGGCACTAAAATCAAGAGAACGCAGGAAGAGATCAGAAAATTCGTCTACAATGGTGTTCTGTAGTTCCTGTGCGAGAGAGAGACCCAGTAAGGCACCAGGTGGTTGTGGAGTTGATGGGTGGGAAGGAGCTATGCCTTCTGCCAACTGCTCTAGCAGATGGCGCCTACGCTGGAGATGGGTTTCTGGCGGAATTCTGCCCTAGAAATCCCTCGTGGTGGGCTCCAATTTGATGATGCCCAAAGTTTGGTTAGTAACAAATATAGCAATAGTGTTACCGTACCAAAAGCTTGCATTGAGCGTGCTAAAAGTGATGAGGGGAGTCCTGGGCAGGTCTCAGAGAATGTGCCTATGAAAAATAAGGTAAAGTCAGAAAGGGGTCGGCAAGTGTTAAGCGCTAAGGTAAAAGCGCCTATGAAGAAGCGGTAAGTGAACATGGCAAGGTAAGTGGCAAGACCACGGTAAGCTTAGCGAAGTTTAAGCGACGTTAATGCCTGCCATAGCTGCAAGGCGCAAATATGACATTGGCTAGCGATAGTCTGTAACGTCTGATGACTTCAACGTTGCCAACCATAAGAGAGACTGGAGTAAGGGGAGCAGGAAACTCTGTTCTTGTTCATATGTACAAGTTGGTAAGTACTTTTTATACCACAATGAGTTCACTGTTGCCAGTGACTAACAATCGCCAAAGTGCAATAAACTAGAAAATTTTATAGGGTAGCTCCAATGGTTTCAGATCCCTACCGTCCATTCAAGACCCTTAGCGACGCCAGGCAGCAGATCACGATGCTAAACCATCAACCCATCACCTTTCTGTCTGTCCAAAATACTAAGTGATGTCAGGCGCTAAATTGGGGCACTAAGCAATGCCAGATGCCAAGTTCAAACGCCAAGCTGTCCATCAGCTTTTGATAGATCATCAACCTTCTCGCTAAGCGCTGTTGTTAGTGACTGATGCCATTTTTCAGTTGTCATTCTGTCTGCCATCGGTGCTATCATTGATTGGATCTGCTTCTTGCCATGCACGGCCGTCAAATATTGCCAAAATTGGTTAATTAGCATGCGCTAAGATATTCCAAGCTAGTGCTGTGTTGCTGTAGCCTGCCGTTGATGCACTGATCCTGTATGGGGTCCTATCACCATGCAAAGGAGACAGTAGTGGAGATGGTGTTCTAGTTGTTGGTGAAGGGACATGGAAAATGTCTAGATGGGAAATTGGTGTTAAAGGATTAGGAGGAGTGAAATGCTGAGGATCAGCAAGAGGCGACGCTAAGGGGTCATCTGCAGTAAAATCAAGAGAATGTGGAAAGAGATCAGGAAAGTCATCTACAGTGGTGTTCTGTAGTTCCTGAGCGAGAGATAGACCTGGTAAAGCACCAGGTGGTTGAGGAGTTGATGGATGAGAAGGGACAATGCCTTCTGCTGACTGCTCTAGCAGGCGGTGTATGTGCTGGAGATGAGTTTCTGGCACAATTCTGCTCTAAAGTTCCTCACAGTAGGCTCCAATTTGATGATGCCCAAAAGTAGATCAGCAGCAGATATGGTTTACAGCTACTGACCTGTGTAATAATATGTTGGGCATGCTAAGATTGAGAGAGTCCCAGGCAGTTCCCAGTAAATAAGTCAGAAAATGAGTTGAACGGCAAGATTTGGTGAAAGTTGGTAACAATAGTCGGCAAGGATGTGTGGTAAGATTGCACCAACAACAAAGTGCACCTAAAAGAGGAGGGAGATGAATGCGGTTAAGTGTGGCAAGAGGGCATAGGAAGGAAACTAAAGGCTTAGTGACAACTAAGCTGCATGATGCCTGCTATAGATGCAAGGCGTGTAGATTCTGTAAGCGTAACTGCGGCAAGCAGGCTAAGAGTGTTCAGACAATTGGTGACTATGAACTTAGTCAGCTCAAAAGAAATCTGAACCATGAGGTGAACTGAGGGGTGCAAAGTGGGGTACTCTGTTCTGTGGTAACTAGTGACAACAGTAAGTATTTATAGTGAGAAACAAGTTCCCCGCTGCTAAAGGGCTAAGGGTCGCCAAGGGACGGTGAACTGTAAGTAATGTAATTAAACATCCTGTATTAAATTAAATGTTGAGAAATGAAGCAAGCAAGCTGTCTGTCTGTCTGAGGGAGGGGGTGCCAAGAGGCATCAGGTGCTGGAGTAAATGTCAGGCTGTCCATCACAAGTAAATGACATTATACCTAATCTGTAAGCACTGTCATCAGCTAGCCATGCCACGTCCTGATTGATTGCTGCTACCTGTCAATGTTTGCTGGCGGCATGATGCCAGCTGTCATTCCAGCTGCTGCCAGTGCTATCACTGATTGGATCTGTTGCTTGCCATGCATGGCCATTGGGTAAGGCCTAAAATGGATAAATTGTGTGTGCCAAGTTCAGAACACGCACAGCAAGGTGTCCAGAACCAATGCTGAGCCTGCTGTTGATGTGCCTAGCCTGTGTGGGGTCCTATCACTGGGGTCTGTGATGCAGGGCTGTTAGGGGGCATGCATGATGGTGGGGCTTGATGCATGTGATGGTGGTGGAGGCAGTCATGATGGTGGGGGTTGTGTCATGGGATTGGCAGGAAAGTCCTGGATGGGGTTCTGGGGGTGTCCCAGGGTGGTTCTGGGTGGGAGGGGTTGTGACACAACCCCCTTGAGTAGCCCTCTGCTGATATAATGCAGCAGGTGGCTCTGGGTTTAAACTGTGTCCCCCACCACCTAGGCACCTTCTCAATTTATTCACAGGGTGCCTGGAGGTCAGCTGTGCAGAGGAGGTTTAGTGGGTATTATAGGCCAAAAAGTCTATTGAGTCCCACACTGTCTCTCAGATAAAAATCTGGGATTCATGTGTAAAGGCATTCCTACCCTGGTAACATGGAGGCCAATCCCTTCATGGAGTGCAGATAATTCTGCCATATCCTGGCCCGTAGAGGACTATTGAAGCGCTGTCTACAGTACCAAAAAAAAAAGGTTAGAATTTATAACAAGGATTAGAAGCATTGGAAAGGTTTGATAACAAAGGCAGATTTGAAATAATCGATCTCACGATTTAGCACAATCACACTCGATGGATATCTATTTAGCACTATAGGACAGCTCCTTAGCCCTATAACATATTCCAATTCAACCCCTTTGAACAACAATACCAGACAACGTGTGTGCATCTTCCTTTAGACGCCTAGAAAACTGTCCCATCGCTTTCAATCGCAATGGGTGGACCACCTGTCTTCGGCCTCTTTTGTTTAGCAATCTCACGACCACCTTTCCAAGTTGCACCTTCTAAAACTTGTGCGAGAGTAAGTTGTTCGGATGTGAGGCCCAATCTTGCACGTATGGCATCCGCGATGCGGTCACTATTGTTGGTTTAGGATGTGCCCCGACTCATACATAATATTCAATACTTACAGTTCGATAACAGTCATTGCACGCCACTCCACGATAGCTGGATGAGACGGTAACGCTTTGGGAAGACCAGATGTTGGATCAATGGGAAGAAGGCCATACTTGAGAGTCAAAACGCCCAGGTCAACTAGTAGGCCACCTGTATTGGGGCGAGGTGGATATCTAGATAGAAATAAGTACTATACTTACCATTACGATATTCAGGAAGACCAGTTAGGTCTTCGAGACCTTCAATTTTCCATTTCGCTATTTTCTGGAGCACCTCCACAATGCTGTACGTCAACCAGCTTGTGAGTTTGTGAAACGCAACGAGATCATCGCCCTCGGGCTGCCCGGGAACCGAAAGTGCAGCACAAGGCCAGACATCACCGAGAGACTTGCCAGCCAATTGGATCCTCGAAGGCCAGATAGGATTAAGTACTTCGATTAGGATATACCAAAGTGCTGACAGAGGCATCAAGCGTTTGCCATCGCCATCAATCTTCGATTGTGCTTCCAGAAAATCTGATTGCTATTAGCGAGATTCTGGTAATAGAAACAAAACCATACCTATCATGTTTCCCGGACGTCCCTCCTTGCCAAAGAGGTGGGGACTGGCTTTGAGAGCAGAGCTTAGCCCTGTGAGTAAGAAAGTCCGTCCTTCGAGGCCAACCATTGGATTTGATTCGTCAGCCTGCATCGCTTCAGCTACCTTCTGAACTGTGACTTTCGCCAAACCCGCAGCTACCTAGAATACATAACCTGGTACCTCGTGACAATGAGAAAGCGATTTACCGTCGACTCTGAAAGGTTGCTGAGGATCACTAGAGAAGAATCCCTGGTCGAACATATTGATGCTTGCAACACCCAACCCTTCTGATCTGGAGAACTTCAATCCTGAAGATTTCTCGTGATAGGTCCACTGATTCCCGGCTCCAGCGTCAAGGAGAACGGAGACGATGAAAAGGTCAATTATTCGTCTAAGTTCTTCTCTGGCATCCAGCGGATCTTCTTTAGTATGCCACTTGGCGATTTGAGGTATAACGCGTCCAATTCCTGCATCCAAATGCCTCCAGCGACCGTGAGGCTCAATCTAGTGGAATCTGGCATGTAATCGCGTGATTTAAAGTTGATAAAAAAGGGAGAACGTACAGCAGCGAAGTTTGAGCCGTAGTCACGCTGGGAATGCAAGCCTTGATCTGGGTGGATCGATGAACGTAATAATAGTAAAACAAACCTTCATGATGTCAATACAGAAATCGACAACATCTCGCTCCTTCTCTGGGTGATAGTCGAAGTACTGCAGCTTGCCTTGCTTGGCGAGGTCGTGAACGAGGTTGCACCGTTCACGGATCGCCGGGAGAGTGCGAAGGTATTCAGCTTTCTGCTCAAGAGGAATGATCCCAGCGATGTTCATGGGGCGTAGAGTACAACGAAGTAATAGTGGATTGTCACAGTTGAGATCCGAAGCGCAGATAAGGTAGTGCTTAAAGTAGATTGCATGCGGTGAAACGAGATAAGATTGAATTGTTTGTTCTTTGACTTCGACGCTTGTGCACAAGGATACACAGCACAAATCACGAGATTCTGACATAACACAGATATTTTGAGTACATTTTGCTCTGAATTTACTCTACAGCAAATTTAAAAGAAATGATAAACTTTTCATGAATATCAATAAGATAATCATTGCATTCTCCATAAATATCTGTGCCAGGAAATCCAGTTTTTGGAAAAAAAAAATCAAACATAGAGGCCCTGAAAAACGGTCTATATACCATGGTAAGGCCCAGCAAACGTGTCTCGCAGGCCAAACGTCAACGAGCTGACTGTGCCGATGGATGGTTTTGGCCCCGGTTTCACTTATGATGTCTTTAGATATGCTTCAGTAGGAATCACGTCATTGCTTAGTTAATATACCAAATGGAGTCATATCAAGGGCCATCAGCTTATATAATGATGGCTCAGGGTTCTAAATCCAGTTTTCGAGTGAAAAAAAAATTCAAACTTAAAATTTCAAGGAAGTGTTGTGATAACTCGAAAGCCCTTCTCAATCCGAGTTAATTCCGGTAGTTTTCATACTTTTATCTTCATTTTTCAAGGTGGTATAAAGTTTCTAATTTTTGGGGTGCCAAGAGGTCGGTTTTTGAGCGTGGTGCACTATACTTCATCTATAGCCCTCAACGACGTATATGTATCAATCAATGAAATATATAGTACAACTGTGCAGCTGGCTCGAAGCTTCAAATGACTATAGCTGTCAAAGACAGAAACGATTGTGTCACGGACGATACCTCGACACGTCACCAACTGCGTATACCTCTTTCTTTCTGAACGTACCTCCATTATTGGGATGTCTACAGCTCCTAGTTCCAACTCATCTTCCACACCAGCTGTTATCGCTTTACCAGGAACAGCACCGCGCTTAAAAGTGGCCCAAGTCCTAGAAAAGATCAGAGAATTTGAGGCATGTTTGGAAGTTGTCGAGAGACAGCTACCTGAGATTGAGAAGGCAAATGAGCTTCTGGCGCAAGTCAAAGTCTTGTTGAGGAGAACCGAAACACAGGAAAAGGATATAGATTCTTTGAAGAAAGAGAATGAGCAGCTGAGAAAGGAAATTACGGCGAGGGCAATTATCTGCGATGAGACTACTGATGAAGAAATATCGACTGATGAATCAGATAATGAAGAAAAGAGGGCTGCACTCACAAAGATGGAGGAAGAGCTTGAAGGGAGCGCATTAGCATATTCAGACAATGCTTTTAAGGTGTGAAAGAGTCGTCAATATAAAAATATCTTACTATATTAAATAAGGAACTTACACTCTACGCATTCAATCACAATATGGGTTTAGGAAAAGTTCTTGAAACTGATCCACCGCTGTATCCTGATAATAATGATCGCAAAACCTGGCCCCGCATACCAGGTACAGATGACCCGGTAATTAGGTTTCAATGGGATAAGCCATGGGATCATGAGGACAACTATTATTCCATTTGCTGGCTTGTGTGTTGGATGAAACGACATGGTGGGGAGGTTGTACCAAATGCAAAGCCTGCATTGCTATGTATTAGTGAAGAAGATCATCAAAGGTGAGTTCAAGAAAGGTTTGCAAACCTCCAAAAGAAGATTAAAGATGCACAAGCACATTGTAACAAGAACGATGTAGACACTGAGACTGCTCCAGGCAATGGTGGGCAGGTGGCTGAAGAGAAAAAGCATCTTACTGCTGCAACATTGAGAAGTCGTGCATCTGGAGTACGTACAACAGGTTGAATTTTAGCATTTCTGACCACGCTATATTATATCTAGAAGTTGGCTATCAGATTGGCCCAACGTGATAAGCTTCCAGCAGATTCACCTTACCGTGATATGAAGTACGACTCAGCATTTGTGCCATCATTGATGTCGGATGATGAGGATGAGTATGATGAAAATGGAAACCTGACCAATCATTTTGTCTCACGAGCACCTCTGTATCGAAGCCAAGAAGTCTGTTTACCATTACTGACTGTTAACAAAAGAAACTGAACACACCTATTGATAGATGATCAATCTCCTCTCAGCTATCGATGCAGTACCTCTGGACATGCTGAAACGTTACACGGTCCATATGCGAGGAGAGCCAGTCAATGTTGGAATCATTCTTCTCTGCCTTACCTACAGTTATATTAGCAAGGAAATGATAGATAGGTAAAATATAGCAAAGTACGTACTCCCATCATATCCAGAGTTGCTGTCAATGTCAAGCATAATGGGCATAGAGCATACTGAATGATATACTCATCGGGGTCAATCCCAAGTCGTTTTCGGGCGCTTTGTAGAGTTCTTACAGGAGTAGGATCTTCAGGAAGTACACCTGCAGCGGAAAGCATGTTTAACGAAGAATTGAGGTCAATTGAAGCATGATCCCATGATAGATGTCCAAAAGTGTTCCCAAGGACTGCTTTAAGGTATGCCATTCGCACACATGACTGTTCTTGCATGGCAGGAATCACTGGCTTTGATATGTGCTCTGCTTCAGGGTCTACCCATGGGTCTGGGTCAGGATCGGGAGCTGAAGGAATAAATGTCTCGGCATGCTGTGAAGCTCGCCGAGATTGAGCACGGGAGGGCTGTTGAGAATGTGATGGTGATGATTGATGTGAAGGATTCCAAGAAAAGCCAGTTTCAGTAGATGGAACACGAGATGGAATGCGGCATCCTGCCCAAGATGAACTGTGTAAACTTCCAAAGGAGGATTGACGTGAGGGTGCACTTGTAGTCTGAAAGGACACTCGTGATGGTAGCCATTGCAAGATTCTTGACTGCTGAAGCCCAGAACATGGTCTAGAAATACCAATTGCAGTTCTCAAGTCAGGAGTGAGCACAGGCAACAGTGCCGCTCTGCTGGTTTCGGTGGCTCTCTGCATATGCCGTCGTATCTGTTGCTTTGTCTGATAGATGAAGCCGTCTGGGTGCTTCTTACACGCATCGCAGAAACAAGGAACCCAAAGAAGTGTTGATGGGCACATGATATGTTGAATGGAGTGCGCCGAACAAGTGATATTCTACCAGTAGGTGTATGCAATATATGTCCACACGTGCGCACGTGCACACACATGCGCATGCATTTCGATAGCACGACATTAGCTGTTGTTTCTAAGTTCAAATAAATTTTGCAATGTTTGAAATCTTAGAGTTATACAAATTGTTCGAGAAAAACCACTTAGGAAAATCTGGGAGGAGCAGAATGTTTGGAAAATGTAAGAATATATACATAACGTAGTAATTTTCCAGATCTTATAATCCTAACGCTTTGTGCTGTGATAATGTGATGTAAACACTTTGTATAGATTGATTTATTACATTATTGTTACAGCAAATGTGAGCTTGGTAATGGACGTTGGGTGAGGCCCGTTGTGGGTGCTCCGGACCCTTGCGCCATACAAAAGGACAGTGGTTCTGAACAGCCAAATAGTCAGCCGCGATTCCCCTTCTGATGCTAGGAGTCCACAACGCATTGCATAAGAATATCGTGCGATCCCCATGCAAGCATAGTGTGGCTCCTGTTTTGCGACAATGGGTGGATAAACTCACCAAAATTACTGCTGGCTATCTCCTGAACGCCAGCGTCAGTCTCAAGAAAGACTCATGCAATGATGGTACGGCTTGTAAATAAGGCACTAAGATTTGTTCATGCTTGGACAAATAGCTGTAAAAGGCGTCGCTTGACCAGCGGCCAATAGCCTTCATGGCTTCAAATGGGACCCCTCACATCAAGTGCTCCAATGTGGCCCCTATGCGTATGCCGTGACCTTGAAGAGGCTCAAGGTTGCACGCTTTAGCGGCCTTGGTCAGTACCTCTAGAAATTTCTTCTTTGTTAAAGGGATGGACTTTCCCTTCTTGTTTTGGTACGCAAACAATGGGCCGTCTGTTGGAGGATTGTTTATTTTCAGATGGTTTTCTAAAGCTGCTTTTGGGTCCGTCTCATCGTTTTGAGCTGCCCAGGATACTGATTCTCCATGTATAGCTGACTTCGTTCTGGGGAGAAAAAATGACGTGGTTGGTAGCCCCACACGGTCCTTAGATGATGATATGTCACTTGGCTTGACGTGAATGAGAGGGTTGAAAGAGGAGAGCATCTGTACTGTAAATTCCCTGAGTCTGGCTGCACTATAAAAGCAAGTTGTCGCACAACTAAATACTGCCATGTGCAGAGGGTCAGCGCTGGGAGAGTCCAAATTCAATTGAGTGCGTATGGCTTTCAAGAAGTCCGGGGTGCATGGGAGCCTCTTTTTCTTTTTGGACGAAATTGGAGCTAGCCTCTCAGCTGCTCTCAATAATGCCTGCATCCGCCCTTTATTTATCTCCCACTTTACCCCATGTAGCAGATGCCATGCTCTTATGCCGGCCAGGAAGTTTTCAATTGTGGATTTGGAGTAGGCTCTAGCCGACGCTGCAACAAAGGCTTCTAGGAGGCTATGGGACGCTGGGGCTCTTGCTTCTTCAGGTACTTCTCTGAAATCGCAAAAAAACATGAAAAAGCAGCAAGCCGGTGCCGTAAGTGGCTTTTGTTGATTCCGCCCATGCAGCGTTCATCACAGCAAAGACTCTTTTCAAGTCTTCTTCTGCTTCTGCATTGTTCCTCTCTTCTCTGGTGGCGCTGCCAGTATCTTTGACTGGTTTCCACAATCATAGCCTGTCTCTAGCTACGACATGTGGTCGAAGTGCCAAGACCATGGGTGCTAGGCCTTTTGGATAGGGTAATGGTCTGCGTTTCTGAGCTGCCGAGCCTGTGCCTGACTCCTGGTTAGTCTTCCCAGCACTGCGCATGTGCAAACCACTCTCTCGTTTGAAGTTCCTCCACTTCTTCAGGGGATTGGCGTATTTTTGGTATGAGCTTTGCCTGTCTTTGGGCCTGTGCTCAAGACTGATTGGGAGATGACTTCTTGGCCAAGGGATCTCTTCATCCACGTTGAAGACCCAATCTCTAAGGATGCTTGGGATGGGGACGGCTGGCAGGAGGAGGCTTTTGGGGGGATATTGCCCACGGGAGGGGCCATCAGCCAGGTTAAACTCGCTTTGAATATATCTAGTGCATACTTTGATTCTGAGTTGTTTGCACGTTTCATGAACGAGCTTGAACAATTCATTAATGTCTTTGTTCTGACTCCTGCCTGTCCACCACCCTTCCACAATGCCTCTGTTATCGCCAAAGACTTTGACATGCCTCTCCCTGTTTCTATGTTTGGCCACGGTGGACACCAGGAGGAGAAATCCCGCTGCTTCTGCCCATCTGATGTCCCTGCCTGGCCTTTGCCACTCTGGTCTGAGAACCCATGCTCTCCATTCCTGCCCGATGACGATGCCAATGCCCATGGTTGAGCTTGCATCTGAGTAGGCTTGGATGTCGATGAACTCGTGTTGTTCCAAAATTGGTCTCTCCATAGGGAGAGAAAGTATTTGCTGCCACCAGCGCAAATCCTCGGTTGTCCCTCTTGGTGGAGTCCGTGGCATAAACAGATGGTTATGGAATATTCCCAGGAAGGATTCCAAGCTGGTGAGATAAGCGCAACCTCTAGGAA
>QGOA01004796.1:0-39584 GCA_003313075.1 Termitomyces sp. MG16
CTGATCATCGCGCGTTATCAATAGAGAACGAGTGGCGGAGGCAGGCAACCGACGCGTAGGATCTGACTCGAGGTGGAATTGACGGAGTGCACCTGGTGGGCATGAGGCGTGGCGACGTAGAAGAGTGGGTCCATGATGGTCGAGGACACGTGTATCAGAAAAGTTGGAATTCAACAGAGTGACCGTAGGCATATTGAAATGGAACTATCTGACGTGATTAGATCCGCGGAGGCACGTGGTTGGGGCGCAAAAATGAATTTGGGCGGACGCCGCAGTGAACAACTCAACTGTGGCCTGAAGCGCTAAGGAGAAGCGCGCAAGGAGGGTGGTTAGAATGATGAGAGACCTTTCATACCTTGGCTGTGGCGATATTTAAACCAACCGCGGGTGCGCTCATTTCTAGCTCCGCCACTGCGAATTGTCAATGCTGAAGCCAGCTTTTGGACCTGCCCGCATACTTCAATAGTACGACCCTGACTTTAAGTCAATATCGGACTAGGAAATCTGACAAAATTACGAGTTAGCTATCGAAGGTCCTAGAAACAATATCACCAAAGACCTGTCGCAAGCAGGTCCAAACAAGGTCGGAGTGATAACAAGGTGGTAGATCAAGAAGTTTCAAGCTTTTCTTTCAGACAAGCTTTTCTATGTATATTTTACGCGACAGTAGAAATACAAAGTGATGACATACATCCCTTGCAAGGGAACGCGAAGGGAGATCGAATATCAAGTGATCGGGTAATGTATCGGGTGATAAAGGCACAGCTACAATTAGACAGAGTCAAGTCTGCATCGATCTAGGCATATATGCATTGTTCGACTGCTGGAGAAAGCTTCAGTATTTTCCAATCAAGAGAGATGAGGCTCATGCATGGGTCAAGTCAATCAAGCGTCTCCAAGGAATCGGGATTCTCGTCGGCCGGAAACCCTGCTTCTTGTTTGATGAGTTTGACCCAGTTGAAGCATTTCTCGCAATCCACTTCTTCGTGTTTTGTGCATTGGTAGGCATAATCCTCAAAGCAGTCTCCGCAATTCATTTTCTTGTGATTCCTACACTGGTGTTTGTCTTTCTTCGGCCCTTTCACAGCACCCAGGCTAAAGACTTCGATCGGACTGCGGTCCTAAGAATTTTTGGTCACGACAAGTCAAGACAAGAAAGAATGCTTTGAAACGCACATCGTAGTCAAATCCAGTCGCCTCAGCGATACCGCCCAACTCGTCCTCAACGCGAATGTTGTTGCACATACGGTGGTCACAACAGCAATGATAGCAGACTTCAGAGCCATGATCACGACAGAACATAAAGTCGTTAACGAGGATGTTGTCGGCTATACCCATTTTCAATTGATGATTGGAAGCAAGGCGAGGTAAAAAGCACGTGTTCGGATGGGATGGGAGCATCTAATCTAATCGGGCCTTAGTAATTTTCATTGAGTTAGGCTTTTTTGAGCCTTCATCCTTTGTTGATTTGGTGTTTTCCACAGCCGAGATATGCCCAGGTGGAGCAATCAGACGTTTCATAATAGCAGCCTGTGTCCACGACCTCCAAGTGGGTTCTTTGGCATTACACGATTGATTTTTTCGAATCAGCTTTTCGAGGATATATCCAAGCTTCTTCTGCCGAAAAGAGTCCTTTTCAGCAATTGCCGGAGAAACTACAATCCGAAACCGGGAGCTTCAGCAGACACAATTTGGAATTGCACCGCCAGTGTGACAATGTCTTGGATCGACGATCGACGAGCGTTACGTCATCCGTGCAATATATTTTGCGTCTTGGACTCCGGGAGACCACTTGCTTTCCTCTTTATCCGACCGCCCAATGACACACGCGCATGTTCCTTCTACGCTAGGCGCCTTGCTGCTCGGGGGGCTTGTTTCGACGATGTGTGCTACTTTTTACCCGCTATTTCTTGTCGCGACGTTCCTCAGATCTATATGTGCAGATTATCTGGGGGAGTGTCTGCACAATGCATACTCTACTTCAATAGCTATCCGGAGGACAAGCGTCCACTCAAGGTTCTTGTGAGTAATCGCCATTTTTCTTGATCTCACGCACAGTATGCACTAACATGCTCTATGGATGGTCAGGCTATATTCATCTGGTCAATCTTCATTCTCGGCCTGCATCAAACGTCGTTCCTGATATCATTCAACCCAGGCTCGTCGATTTGCTTCAGACAGTATTCATCTGGGCTGGATTGTGGTATTACCTGATTGAACATTTTGGAGACCGTCCTGCAATCAATACAACTCCATGGTTGGTTTGTTAGCCTGACGTCATTTTCCGCTCTCGTTTGACCACTATTTGTTAGGCCAGTTGCGGTACATCTTGTCCATGTCTATTTCTGACCGTTCCTGATATATTTTGACTAGTCTATAACCGTTTCAAGTGTGCGTTTATCATTGACTCCCCTTTCCGAATCCTGTTCACACAGAGTAGACGGCGCTTACAGTCGCTGTTCATATGTACGATGATATGTTTGTTTATTACTCTCATCAGCAACTGATTGGTCCAGGTTTTATGCTTATCGAGTCTACATATGTCAGTCGTCACGTTTGAAAGCCATGCGTCGCTGACCGAAGGATATAGTGAGCAAGCGGCACTGGCTTCTGCCTTCCTTCATCGTACGTGTTCGTGGCTTTCTGCTGAATCGTATGCTCTAATGCGAGTAACGTAGGGCCTGTTATGCCTTGTTCGAGCAGGTAGGATGCTGCATGATCTACCTCCCGGCCGTTTCTCAAATGTAGGTCTTATTCAGGCTTTGCTGGAGGTAATTTCATGCACTCTCTTGCAAATTTTGAGTTGTGATCTGAATTATTTCTGCGTCGCAGCGGTTACATCTGCGTTGTAAGTTTATCTCTCACATGATTCCAACATCTACGGTCAGAATACGATGCTCAACACAAAGTTTCAGTGTAATATATCCCACCTATTCTTCATTCAGGGCACACCTAGGCGTAAGAAACTCTGTATTTATGTTTCTGCAGTATTGATGCTGTTTTACAGTGGATTTTTACTGTGGCACTTTCACTTCTGTTTGGGACGGATGTCATCGTGACAGCGTCTCTCATCTATCTTCTATATCACAGCCGCACGGCCACGATAAGGTTTGTAGAGGGGTGTTTAAATACTCTTTGCAATTCAACTGAAAATTTCGCAAGTCCTGTCAATAATACTCTGACATGGCTAGGTCAGTACACGTTGAAGACAGGGATCGTCAACTGGTGAGTTAGAGTTACATTTCTGACATTGTACTGAATTTACTTGAAGCGCGGGTGCTCTATCGTCACTTATTTGTGTAAGTAGGTCTTAGTATTCCTAATCTTTCCTAACTCACGGTTTCGAAGTGGTGTATTATGTCACACAACCTAATTTTTTTGACCATATTTTGGGCCATCGCAAAGCGTGAAGTTCCGTCTGGTTTTGTTTCTCCAGAGACGCTAACCTGATTACCAGTCTATGCCAACTCTTTTTTTGCTGCGTGAGCTTCCATAGAATATTTTTTTTTGAAATGAATGTTGATCTCAAAGGTTGCAGGTTGAACGCTCGCGAGAGCTTACGTCGACGCAGTTCGCTCGTGCTTTCCGAATCCAATCCCTTACGAGAAATTCGGCTAAGTACCCGTACTTCTGACAGCATGAAATTTGCGCGCCCGAGATCAATCACAAAGTCGGCCTCTGTTCCACAACTCTCGGTGCGTCCTGGGTTGTTGTCATTCCTCATATCCTCAATTTCTGTAGGCCTCGAAGGATTCGAGGTCGTCTCAATCAACCACGTCATCGATGTCTGGAGCTACAAATAGCATTATCAGCAACAGCTACCAATCTAAGTTATTACTTTCCTAGATTGCTAATGAGGCTTCGAATGGTCTGCATCATGTCCTGGAAACTCAACCCCTGTATACAGTCACACACTAGATTATACCGTCTAACACCACGACTTACATTAGAAAATTAACACTCTCCGAAGTCAGTTACAAGCCTGTTACTGTCTTATGTCAATTCTGAATTTTAAGCAGCACTTGCCAAGAAAGTAGCTAGAGTTTGAAAGCTCACAATCATGTGACTCACTGTTTGACACAGGCTTGGTAAGGCAAAGAAAAACTTGACTGTTCTTGGGAGCAGCATATCAGATGGGTCTCCATGGCCCGAGTAGCATTTATCAGTGAATAGGAGCAAACTTGAGGTGCTTTTATTGATACTGTGTGTTACATTTGAAAAGTGTAATATATATGCTCCTCCATATGTGCTTCTAAAGGAAAATATAAAAATGGTCAAGTCCATAGAAAACGGAGAGTTTCCGTGGTGAAAATGGATCAGTCCATTTGACATAATGTAAGGTAATTGTCATCTATTCTTTAAAGATATATATTCCATGTAGGCTTGTTTACTATTTATATTTTATATTTACCAATTCTGTTACTAAAATTTATTTTATACCTAGTATTTTACCTTTTTAATAACATATCTCAAGAAAATGAGTCTGTAAGTTTTGATTTTGATACTTAATATCAACATTGCTTATAAAAACATCTAGCTTCAAAATCAATTGTTTTTTCTTGTAAAAATCTTTTTTTACAATTTTAATTTCAAATTTTTCATTTCCATTTATATGTTATTTACATCTTTTGCTAAATTTCTTACCAATAAGCTGCTTGACTTGTGATCAGGCAATGAAGGTTTTACACTGGGTTTTCTGAAAGGGCTTACAGAGCTGGTCTTGGTCAAATCAATGTTTCTTTGTACCTGCTGATGTAATGGGAGTAGTGGTAGTGCAAAATTGTAATTAAATTTTACTCTCTTGTCTGCTAGACTTAGATCTCAGATTGTTCTCTGGGTGTAGGAATCACATGTTTCATGTAATTTAGTACTCTCATTGGCCTCATGAAATCTGGGATTCAATCTGAAAAAATAACAAGATCACTACTTTTTTTGTTATTGTTACTAATGATTGCTCTTATATGAGCTCAATCTTTACCAGGTAAGTTGTGGTAAATTTTAAGAGGGACTCTGCAGCCTGTTCCAAACTCTGACATATGCATAATATGTTAGTAATATACTACTCCTGACACTGCCTACTGCTAAATGCTAAAATGGATTGAGTGAAATGATGGTGTAGGAGGTGATTTTTTTAAAGTTGAATTAATTGAATTTCTTGTGCATGAATAATAATAATTTTTTTTTTGCATAAATATTTTTTTAACAAGTTAATCTGTGCTGCTCACAATAGATGATCCCATAATGTGAATAACAATTGGTTTTTTTCTGATATAATGTTGAAATGCCTTAAATGATTATCATCCTGCTGCTTGGATGAGATGCAGGGCAACTCTCATTTCTGCCAGGAAAGTAGCTCTACCTGCTCTCATAGATTGACTAGTGATAGATGCTGAAAAGAGCTTTTTCAAGCAGTTGATAAAAAACAAACATGTGGGCTAGTTTTTGTTCTTAGTTAATCAAAGCTCTCTTTTCAAAGGGAATAATGCTGTCTAACTTCACATGTAAGCTGTAAATTATTTGTATAGATTGGTAGCATGTACTTGAGGATGATGACACTCAAAATAGATGTCAGATTTTTGTGCAGAAAGAAGACATTCAAAGTGATCTTTAAAAATTTTGGTGGATAAGTATTGATGGCTTTTCTATCATCTCTAAGCAACTTATTGTCTGACTGGCAGAGTTTTTCTAGACAGAGCAGTCTATAAAAAGCAGTGAGAACAAGAATAACAAAGAGAAGATTATCATAATCACTGGCATTTTCAATAGATTGAGTTTACAAAAAGTGATCTCTCAATAAGAGTAGCTTTTGATTGGGGACAATTCTATTCTATATAGCCTTTTAAGGTATTTTTAACTAGCATCAATGCTCATATCTCCTAGATATGCAGGTACAGTGGCTTAAAAAAGTGTCCTAATGTTTTATAGTTTTTAAAAGATAGCATTGGCATGTATGAATGCAAGTATCTAAAATTTAGAATAAATCATGTAAGATACTATGGCATTGTAGCTACAGATTGCATCTGTAATTATGTAATTTGGATCAAAACTGATGGAGTAATGACTATTTCAAAATATTCACTCATTGAGACACTTTTTTGAGCATCTCTAACTTTGCAGATTTATTCCTATCTTACTTAGAAATAAAGAGTAAGTTGCATGTGGGAATATAAACAAAGTCATGTGACCATGTTTGGATATACTTGGGAGTGGTTCATTTTAGAGGCTGTCCTGCTAAGCTTACTCCACATGATAAATAGGCTATTGTTTGACAAATCTCAACTAGAAGATTTGATATAGCTATCCAGGCCATCAATTTTATCAACAACATCATTTTCAACCCTGTCTCTCCTCAGACTGTCCAGAATGTGCTGAAGAATGAAAGGTATTGTCATAATCCATCTACCAGCATACTGATGATGCCCAAAAGTTGATCAGTAGCAGATATAATTTATGGCTACTGACAAGTACACAGTGTGTTGAGTGTGCTAAGTTTGAGAGAGTTCTGGGCAGTTCCCAGAGAACAAGTCAGAAACAAGTTGGGTAGCAAGTTTTGAGGAAAGTCAGTATTGGTAGTTGGTAAAAGATGTGTGGCAAGGGAGGTGCACTAACGACAAAGTGCATTTGAATAAAAGGAGGATGTAAATATGAGTAAGTGCAACAAGGGACATGGCAAGAAAACTAGAAGTTTAGCGACAACTAAGCTGCATGATGCCTGCTATAGGTGCAAGGCATGTAAGTTTTATAAGCGTAACTGCAGCAAGCAAGCTAAGAGTGCTCAGATGGTTGGTGACTATGAACTTAGTCAATGCAAAAGAAATCTGAACCGTGAAGTAAACTGAGAAGTAAATGGGATACTCTGTTCTTTTTAGTAGCTAGTGACAACAATAAGTATTTATAGTAAAAATAAGTTCCCCATTGCTAATTGGCTTAAAGGTTGCCAAGGAGTAGTGAATTATAAGGAATGTAATTAAACATCACGCATTAAACTAAATAATGAGAAATGAGACAAGAAAGCTGTCTGTCTGACTGAGGAAGGGGTGCCAAGAGACATCAAGTGCCAGGGTACTTGGCAAGCTGTCTGTTACAAGTAAATGCCATTATGCCTAATCCATAAGTACTGTCATTGGCTAACTGTACTACGTGCTGATTGATTACTGCCACTTGTCAGTACTTGCCAGCGGTATGATGCCAGCTGTTATTTCAGCTGCTGCTGGTGCTATCACTGATCAGATCCATTGCTTGCCATGCATGGCTGTTGGGTAAGGCCTAAAAATGGATAAATTGTGTGCACCAAGTTCAGAACAAGCACAGCAAGATGTTTAGAGCTAATGCTGAGTCTGCTGTTGATGCACTTAGCCTGTGTGAGATCCTATCAATGCCAGCCCAGCCCTGGACACCAACAAGCCTAGCAACCCTTCAGCACCCTGTCAGGACTCCAGCACATAGATGATTGGCCCTGACAACCCCCATCAACTCATTGGCTCCAACAGCTGCCATCAAATCATCTCAATCAGCTCTGAACAAACTCTCCGATTGGCTCTGAACACTTCTAGGCATTATCAACTACACTGGGCCTTAGCCAAAGCACAACTCTCCACCATCACTGACTATGCTGAACCTCAGCCAACACACAATTCTGCTAAATTGGCTGATACCTATTACCAGCCCATTGCCCACATGCCCCATTACTGCAAGGGTGATTTCTAGAGGCTGTGGCTCAGTCACACAGCTGGCAGAGGGAGATCCAAAGTATATTAGAGTATATACTGACAATATCATGATAGCTACTCACCTGGCAGAGGAAGATCCAAAGAGAACAAGTCTAGAGATTTTCTATGCCAGGGTGGACACTTCTGGGGCCTCTGAAGCATGGAAAACAACTGTACAGTACAATAAAACCTTAAAAACTCAAAAATTGCCTATACAAACAATTGCACAAATAAGGGGCAAACTCTGGCAAACTCTGGCTTATGTAAGTAGTCTGGAAGTGGTGCTGAGGGGCCCACACTTGTCTGAATGGTAGCTAAAGAACCAGAGCATCTCAAGAGCTGAGAGTAGTTATAAACCTACCAACACTAGATAAACTGGAGACTTTAGTAATCCTTTTAGACACATAACACTTCTGGACTTAGTGCTCTGCTATAGGCATTGCTTATCAGTCTCAACCACCACTATTAGTCCTTCAGCATATACCATCTATTGACTTCAAAGATTTAAGAGGTTCAGAACTCATAGCACTAGTGCAACAGCGGAGAGGTGACTCTAACCAAACCTCAATTAGTTCCAAAAAAGAGGTTAGCATTAGGCACTGCCACTTGATGAGGCACCTTAATCAGAAGTTTAAAGAACCAACAACAACAGAACAAGATATATTCTAACCTGATATTCTTACCCATCAAGAATTAATACAATGTTTAGCGCAGACATTAGAACTCACAGCATCTGTTAAGGATTTTCCAACCATATTCTAAAGAGGCCTGGCCAATTGGAATTACACTAAAAAGTGAGCAGACTCATACAATTTTAAGTCAGTTTAGAGTTGCTGTGGCCCATGGGCTATAACATTGTTGGTCACCATCACCTATGTATGCCAGTCCCCATTGACAGATTGCCATTAGCTGTAATTACGAGAAGAGGCACTCATTGATAGTGCTACAAATAGACTTATTTCAAAAATACAGTAGCGCATAGTATAAAAGATAGCTACTCTGCATGTATATAACAACAAATTGTAACTCTTTGAGCATTCAGTTACACTCAGTGTTAAAATCACACTAGCCTGGCCCAACTTTGTCATCTAGTTGAATGCTAGCTTTGTCTTTACTGTCATCATCATTTACAGTGACCTATAGGCACATCATGTTGCGCTATTCTTTCTATTTATGTCTAGATTATGGTGCTCACAGTTTGCTAGGTAGCATTGGAAGTGCTATTATTTAGCACATCATTTTATCACATCTACTCAAGCATACTAGGACTTTGTTAGAACTTCTCACAACTACATATGTCAGATGCTGGAGACAGCATTGTATTGTGCAACATCCAGTGTACCAAACCACAGTTGATATCATCACTGGCCTCAGCAAGCCATTCAGAAAATTTGACACACCACTGGCATGCTATATCATATACCAGGAGGAGATGCTGAATCCCATCTATGTTAGTCATCTTAATTGCTCATATGATGAAAAAGTCTGTGTAAATCTGGCCTTCACTATGAGTCAAGTTTGTTATACTATTAGAAGCAAAGCAGCCATGCCATGTATATGCAATTGCAACAATACCAGTAATGTCGCATGACTTGTTCATCATTAGGATCCTTTCAATAGCTTTGAATATATTTTTACAAGCTACTCCCTGGACAGATGCAAACTTAGTGGACGGCCAATAAATAAGATTGAATTAATAAGCAAATGACAAACAGATAGAGTTAATGAATGTCACTCACTATTGGCTGTTCCTTTGTATGCTTGAGATAGTTTGTGAGCTCATCTCTCCTGACCATCATACCACCACCTTTTGAATGCCATATATTATGAGCAGGATTAGAATGTTGGATATGATCTGCTTTGAAGTTGCTATTCATCATTAAAGAACAATTGAACTTCTATTGGATAGGATCATCTTTCCAGTTGGATAGAAGATTGACTCTTGGTTGGGGACAAGTTGAACAGAATATTGCAAGTTCACTACAGTTTGGCACCATAGGATGTCTTGATTTATCATATCTGAAGCCTGCCCACTTCAACTTCTTTAGCTACTGCCATGAACAAGAAATTTGTTGTAGCTTGTAGTAAAGGTTATCTACCTTACCAGAAGATGCAATTGGAGAAGTTATTTTTGCACTTTTCTGCCAATACTGGTAGGCAGATCCTTTGCACTCTAGATTTGTCAGACAAAAATTGTCCGTTTGCATGCAATGAATTGTGTTGGATATAGAAATACCCTTCAGTATCAGACATGTTCATTGGTTGAAAATATTTATCATTACATATTTCAGGTTGGTAAAACAGGTTGAAGTGGTGTGTAAGGGTGACCTCTGGAGGCTGTGGCTCAGTCACACAGCTGGCAGAGGGAGATTCAAAGAGAACAAGTCTAGAGATTCCTTATGCCAGGTTGGATGCTTCTGGGGCCTCTGAAGCATGGAAAACAACTGTACAGTACAACAAAACCTTAAAAACTTGAAAATTGCCTGAATAAACCACTATACAAATAAGGCAGGAAAACCTCAGACTTTGGAAGTCAGAAAGACAAACTCTAGCTTATACAAGTGGTCTGAAAGTGGTCTTGAAGGGCCCATACTTGTCTGAATGACAGCTAAAGAACCAGAGCACCTCAAAGGCTGAAAATAGTACTAATAGATAGTGTTGAGAGAATAGAAACAGCAAAATAAGAGAATGATAGAAGAAATAAAAAAATGAATGAAAGGAGAGTGAAGGAATAAGAAGTGAAAAAAGAAAGAAATGACGAGTCCCCTGACATGGTATATGTGGCAGAAACATCCACGACAAAAAATTCTTGGCCTAATGCAATTACAGCATTGCCATTGTGCCAGGTGATGGTCAGGATAAGCAAGGCAATCAGTAACCTCATCTATTGATTTACAACTAAGTAATCTATTGAGAAACTGTAGAACATGATTGATGAAGTTATTAAGATAATTGTCTGTGTCTATATATGAACTTGAATAATTTGCTCTCAATAATAGCATAAATACAAATCACCTTTACATGCCTTATAGATACTGGCATTGTATCATCTACATCATCTACTGTTGAATTATTGTCCAAGTATGCAAAGTTATTATAATCTGGAAATGTCACAGGTGATGCACCAGTTACAATGAAAATGGAACCCAGTAGTAGCCATTCTGTAATGAGGACTAGCAACCCTTATGTGTTTTGAATGAGTTGTGTTGTTTCCTCAGCAAACAGAATGAGGTTCCTATTGTTTTTGATTGCTTGCCTTCCTTCAGAGAGTTCAGGTTGATGATCAAATATCTATGGCCAGGACCTAGCCATTGTACCAGAGACCTTATAAGACTGCTCATTGATATTGGCAATATGCCTCAATTTAAACAGGCCAGATAACAGTAGACAATAGACCCTATCTATTGATAACAAATAAAATCTGTCTGTTATCAATAGACACTGAACAGAAATAGATATTTTATCATGTGATCCTTCAGTTAAGAACTGTGTGGTTGGAGAAAACTATATTGTTTACAAACATGTTTGCCCTCCTGCAACTGCCTGAACTAATATTTTCACCAAAAAAAAGACAAGTAGAATCAATATTTACAGTAGAATAAAGATTTATCTTTAAACCATACAAGGAACTCTACCACTCCTCAACTACTCCTCAAGCTTGGACTGCTATCTTGAAGGATAAAATCCCAATGAATATCTTCAACTGTTGAACTACTAAAGAGACAGAGCCAAAGACAGGAGAAGAGTGGGCAGAGAGAATTAAAGTAGGTACAGCAACTCATTGCAAAGAACTTAACATCATTTGCTTGAATAGAAGGTTGTCCATCATATTAAGAATTGCTAGTGCCCTTATTACTAGCATAAAGATTCAAAGGTGCTCCTGAAAACTTTACTGCAAGACGTTGTCCAGCAGACAAATAGCAAAGGAGATAAATGAAGAGATCCAGAACTTGTTAAGGAGTAAGGATCACAACTCCTCAGTATTGGAGGCATTTGCACAAAATAATATGGCTGTCAAAAATGTTTTGCATCAACTCACATTGCAGGAGGAAAGTTGTTTATGAAAGATAGCAGCAAAATGGAGCAAAAAGGAAAATTTGCCAGAAATTCAGTGCAAGTTGGTACTCCATCCATCCTCCATCTGTTCTCCATCTGTTATCCTTCTGTCCTCTATTTGTTGTACATCCATCTGCTTGATTCCACTTTCTAAAGGTTGTCTCTTCAGAAAGGCCCAAAAGCATAGTTTGAAGTGTATGGACAATGCAGATATGCTTTGATTTAGAGAGATGGACATGTTGAGTTCGACTGTTGTTGGTTGTTATGCAAATGAAGGCATGACTATTAGAATATATGTGGTGCCATCATTCTTTAAACAATTTTAACACTAATTATAGTTATGACAATATGTCATCCTTGACTTATGCTAACTACCCTACCTTCTGAGACTTCTTTCCTGACCTTGTTAGTAACCTCAACAAGAAGATGATGGATTACATGTCTGCTTTTCTTGGTAAAAACATGCCATTCAACATGCAATCACTCCATGGTTTGACTCCTCCTATCCTTATATGCTATGACCTCACACTTGATTTAGATAGGAATGGATTTCCAATATTACTAGCAGATCCAGGACCAAATATATTTCAAACTTGAGCAGAATTGAAAATGCTTGTTCAAGACTATCTAAATACTCATTACAGCAAATCCTAGTTTTCTTTATCTTTGCTCATCATCTGATCACTCCATCAGAAATTGCATCTGACTATCAGTATGAATCTGCTCTTTACAAGGCAACCCTCTTCTTGTTCCCTTCTACACCCACCAACTTCTTCCCAAACCCATGTAGTTTGTTTATAGCAAATGTATCAGTTATTGCACAATATTAACATATGTTTTCTGCACTTTTTCACTCTAGTTCAGGACAGGAAGACCAAGTTATTCTTCCTGTTCTTTCCTTAGGTATACATTCCTGAGGTAGAGGTCCTCTTCTGCCTGTCCTTCATTCTTTTCCTCTTTTAACTCTTGTAGTTTAGAAGGAGTAATATCAATCCATTCTTCAATACTAGTAGACAAAGTGATTTGCTGCCTAGCCTTGTAAAGTATAACCCTAAAGGCAGCCACCCTCTCTTGCCACACAGTACTATCCAACTCTGCCACTATGTAGTTCCCTCCTTTAGTCCTAGTCAACACTACCATAGGTCCCCAATAGTGAGCAGACATTTTCCCACTTAGAGATTTAGCTGCCACTATGTTTCTAACCAGTACTAAGTCTCTTGGTTTGAACTTGTACTCCTTGATAGAGGCTTCATTTTCCCTTGTGAAGTTCTCTGCCCATCTCAACTTCTCCTTGCTGACCCTAGTCCTCATGTCCTCCACATGCTGGTAGTGCTTTGCCAGTGCTTGAGCCCTTAAGCCAATTAAGTCTTCTGTAGATACTGGTCCATCAGGCTAGTCTACCAACCAAGTGGCTTCCACTAAGTCCAAAGGTAGTATAGGATGTGCTCCAGTTATTAAGAAGAATGGAGAACACCCAAATCTTTTTCTAACTGTAATCTGCCCACATTATATGCCAGAAGAACCAGTACCACTTGGTCTTGTCTTCACAGGCTTTATACAAGGCCTGCCTCACATCTCAATGTGGTCTCTCTATCCTCCCATTAGCTCTAGAATTATAGGGAGCAATAGTTATGCCCTGTATCCCATACTTCTTAGATAGCCAATGTACCACTTCTGTGAACTGTCCAGCATTATCTGTTACAATGGTGCTTATACAGCCCCATCTACAGATCACTTCTTCAAACAACCACTGCCCAATCAACTTGTGGTTATCCTTCTTCAAAGGTTTACCTTCTATCCATGAGGTTAAAGCACACCTCCCATGTACAATATACTTGCACCTATTTGAACTTGGTGTCATATGCATAGTATCCAAGTGTATGGTTTCAAATATACTGGGAGTATAGGCTACTACAGGCTGCCTGCACACTGCAACTTTTTGCCTGACTTGGCAAGCATGACAAGTGTCTATATACCACTTTACATCAGCTTCCATTTCTGGCCACCAAAACCTCTCCTCTCATAAAGCCTTAGTTGCAAAGGTCCCTCTGTGACCAAGTGCATCATGAGCTGACTTTAACATATACATCCTCCTGTCCTTCTCTATGACTAGCTTGTGCTTCCTCTCTTCTTCTCTCTTGTAAAACCTTCCCTTAAGATCAAAGAAGAACTGTCTTGCAAACTTAAGAAATTGTCCCTCTTTTGTATTTCTGGGTACCTTTCCAGGATGCCTAAGCCAATCCTGTACTAGTGGTAAGAGGTTATTTAAGGATTTCCCTTTCTCAGTCCTCCTTTCTTCTTGGTACTCTTCTCCAGTAGGGGAAGCAGACCCTTCAGGCAGCAAGAGTGTAGATAAAGTTAAGAATGCTACTAGATTCAGTGTAGTCCCTACTTTAGTGCTCTGCTCTTGTAAGCCCAAGGCTATCCCTTGCTCCCTGTCTCTACCCAATTCCACTTCCTCCTGTACATCCTCTGGAGTGACTGCTAACAAGTAGCCTCCTCTTGTATCAATCTCATCCATAAAGTCTTCTACTTGAGAGGAACATGTTCCTCACAGCCAGGTACTTTGTTAATCTCATCTAGATATTCAAAGAACATTGGCTTTGGATCATCCAGTAAGGATGAGTCCACAGGGGGATACTCTTCATCTCCTGGTTGCTTCTCTCTGCAAGATAGACCATCCATACTGAAAGTCTTTCCTGGCACATGCTTCAAAGTGAAGTGATACATAAGTACAGCTTCCATCCAGTGCATTATAGTAGCATTAGGTCCTATTCCTGGGTTGCTCAGCATGCCCTTGAGGTATTTAGCATCACTCTCAATGATAAGCTTTCTGCACCCTAGTAACCAATAGCTGCTAACTTGTAATGCCCTCATAAGACCATACAACTCTCTCTTAGGTTGTGAAAACCTAGCCTCCCTCTCATTCAAGGTAATGGACCCCAGTCTAGCACAAGTCCTCTGTTTTGGATTTGTGCTGTCTTCTTGGAAGATCCCAAACCCCACAGCCATCCAAGAAGTGTCTACTGCCAAGATGACAGCTCCTTCAGACTCATAGTCTATAGGTCTTAGAGCTGCACAACTTGCTAACCTCCTCTTCATCTCCTTCATGGCCTTCTTCTGTTCTTCCTCCCAGACAAAAGCCACATCATCCTTAGTGAGCCTATTGATAGGCTCTGAGATCTTGGCATAGTCCTGAATGAACATCCTGAAGGTACCACAAGTTCCCAAGAACTTCCTAACCTCAGAGACATTGTGGCAGTCTCCCCAACTCATGACCACTGCATATCTCTTTGTCTCTGGCTTGCACCCCTCATAAAAACACAAGTGACCCACTACAGTGATTTCATCTGCACATAGCCAGACTTAGTCCCTGAGAAGGTTCCTCCAGCATACTTGATGCGCTGAACAACTCTGTTGACATTGTTCAGGTGCTCCCATACAAAGCACCTAATTCCTTTATTCTCTGCAATAGTCTCATACCCTCCTCCTTCCAACTCATACCTAGTCTCAGGTCCTCTTATTGGAACATCATCAATATAAGGCCAGGTGACATGAGGTATCTCATCCTGCAAGATATAAGTAACATCATCATGGAAGATGAGAACTGAATTAGTCCATCCCATTGGCAATGTCACCAATCTTAGAGCTCCATAAAGTGTTTGAAAGGTAGTATAGTCTCTAGACTTAGGGTCCAAAGTCCTTTCATCATATCCAACATAGAGATCACACATCCCACCACATGCTCTTCTAGCAAAGTGGTTGGCCAGTTCTTCTGTAGCAGGAGGTACTCCAGAATGAGCTATAGTGACCTTGTTTAGAGGCTCTGAACTGTGCACAAGCCTTAGACTTTTCCCATCCTTCTTCAGAACAGCAAACCATGGTGATCTATATGAGGAGTTTGACCTCTCATAAACCCCTGCTTCCAACTTCCTCTTAATCTCCTTGCACAGGTCATTGTACTTCCCAGGAGGTATGGGTCTGTTTTTCAACACTCAAGGCTGGTGAGGTACTACTGGCATAACAACAGGTGGGAAGTATTCCTCTTTGAACTTCCCCTTTTGACTGTCATTCCATGCAAAGGCCTCATTCTGCTGCATTATCAGCTGGTGCAGTAACTTCCTCTCTTCTGGCCACAGGAACTCCCCTTCATGTGCTTGGTCAATAATCTGTTTGCACTCCTCTGTGTTCCTCCCAGTAGGCCTGAATTGAGGGGGATGTGGACTCAAAGGTGGCATGTCCTTTAAAGGATCACCAGTGATATTCCTCTCTATCCTGAACTCCTCTGGTGTAGTACCCAACACAGGTCTAACTTTCTTGGCAACAGGCTTATATTTCCCAAACACTTGTACAGTTTCCTCCTGGCTTTTCTCCTCCCCACTCTGTAACTCTTCAGGTAGGTAGCCTAGCTCTCCATTCAGGTAAGCTCCCAGCAACTGCCCTGTCCTTTCTCCTTCTCCTCCAGTAGCATGGTAAGCAGCCAAGTACACATCTCTGAGTTCTTGCTGCTCAAAACTCTTCTCCTTGACACAGTACCCCTTGATCCAGAAACCTTCCTCCTCACTCCCCTCTATTATTACTGCAGCCTCTCCTTGATCTGGAATCAACTCCTCAAGGCTGAAGCTTTTCCCAACTCCTCCTTATTGCTACTAGAGAGTGCCTTGCCTCTCTCATAAGTTGACAGTGCAGTCCTCTTCCTAGTATTAGGATCTCTGATAGTGATAATTGCACTACCATCCTTCAGGTTCTGCATATTACTCTCAAATGGCCTCCCCAGTAATACTGTATAGGCAGGTTTATCAAATATATGCATTTGCAAGTATATTTTGAAACCCTCAGCAAACTTGAAGAGCACATTATTGGCCATCCCCAAAGATTCATTGACCTGTTGATTGGCACTCTCCATGCGCAATCTTATATCAGGATCCCAAGTCAATCCCAAACTTAGTGCCTTGTCCAAAGCCATGCACACAATCTGGGACCCACTGTCCAATATAGCCTCTACCTTAGCCTGGTCATTCACACTAGGGTACAGAGACCTCAACACTTGTAAGTCTCTGGCCACATAGACCACTTCTGGCCTACTCCCTGGGGGAAGCTGTTCCAAGAAGGTAGCCACACAGTCCTCATGAACCACTGATCCCTTTGGAATCTCCTCTTCTTCACTCTGAGAAATATGGTACCCTGGTTGAGGCAAGTCATCTATGTTGACCTGGCTCATTACAGAAGCACTTCTATCCTCTTGTGCAAAGATCTTGGCTGCTGTCCACTTGGTAGCACCTTCTCTCCTTCTCCAAGTCTTCTCCAGAGCCTCCTGTAAGGCTGGCACCTTCAACAATTCCCTTGTAAAAATTGTCACCTCATTATCCAATATTTTGTTGACAATCTCATTCTCCCTTCTCTGCCACACTCTGGGCTGGTACAGCTCTTTCTTGTCATTTTGAAATTTTACTATTTTCTCTCCATTGACAGCAGGCACCTGCTCAAAGAGTAGGTTCCCTTTGCCTACTTCTATAACTCCTTTTTGCCTTTTCAGATCACTCTCAGGTGGTAGTGGTGTCCTCAATCCAGGTTAGACCCTTTCATCTGCCACCATCCTTGAGTTCTCTAAAAACCCTCCTGCTTCTGCTGCTGAGTGCCTTTCTCATAAGTCTGAGTCCTAGTAGTTATCAGACTGGACACCAAGTTCTGCAGCTCCTCTATCTTCTTCTTTAAATCCTCTTTCTCCTTGGGCACTGCCTGTACATAGGTAGACACACTAGGCACCACAGTGACTGGCTCTTCTACCCAGCCATAGAAGGCAGCAGCCTTAGGATCTATGATAGCATTGACCCTCTCTTTAGGAGACACATTAGGTGGAGTCCTGGGAATGGGATTCCCAGAAGGTAGCCTAGGCCTGCCTTCAAAGAGGATGAGCTTGCCTTCTTGGGCTTGAGTCCTGAGGTATTCACAGTCATTGGTCCTGTGGCCCAACTCCCAACAATGATAACAGTTTATTCCTGCTGCTGAACTGTTGCCTCCTGGAAACTGGACAGTCTGTAAGGCCTGAGCAGGCATCCCCATCCTATTCTGCAGACCTCTCTGCATGCTAGCCTGACTCTTTGCCTTCCACTCATTATTCATTGTCTGCATGAACCCCCTCAGACTGCTCATTTCCTTCCCTAGAGCCATGACTCCATCCTGGAGGTTAGCTAACCTCTCCTCAGTCTCCAAATCTGGCTCTTGCTTGACTTTGATCACCCCTGGGACCTTCTCCTGTGGACTGTCATTGTCCCTGAATGAGGTTCCAGAATCAACCAAAATAGCCACTACATTGATGATTTCCTTCAGATCATATCTATCATCCATGTGTCTCCTTCTAGTTATGTCACTATAATGACCATATTTTTGCAAGGCCTGAGCCAGAATAAGTTCCCTGAAGGCTGCGGTAAAGCACTTAGTGAACTTCTCAACCAATGCCCCATTTCCAAGTACTCCCTTCAACTTCTTGGCTTCAGCCCAAAACTTCCTGACCAGTGCATGGATCTCTTTTGTGTCATTCTGTCCTAACCTTGCATACTCTCTACAGATCCTGTCAAGCACTGCCACACTCCCCTGATCAGAGATTGCCTCTGAATCCCCTCCACTCACTGTCTGTCTCTGCATCCACACACTCTGTCACCCTCTCCTTCCTCTCCTCATTATCACTAATCCCTGCAGCCTTGAAGAGGCTCTCCATCTGTCTGAGGAAGCACCTGACTTCAGTGGGCTGTGTGTGGGTGAACCTAGGTGCATCTCTGCTGGTAGACAGAGGAAATTTTTGTCTTGTAACTTCTGGCATATTTGATAGATTTGTACTTGTAATTTTGCTTGTTTTGGATGTTGGCTTTCTGCTTGATCTCAAGACTTGTTCAGGGTCCCCAACATTATTGAGTGTGGTGGTCTTGCTGCTTCTGATAGTGGGCTTGTGTGCTTGCTCCCTAAGACTGACCTTTTGCTTGGGCACTGTCCTCTTTAGCTTCTCTGGGGTAGACCCTCTTGGTGCAAATGAAATCTTGAATTAAGCTTGAGGTGAACCTGACTTGCTGGTCCACAAATGAACTTGATGACGGTGTTTCTTGTTGGTAAACTTTCTAAGCCAAAGCCCCTCACGGTGGGCTTCAGATGTAGTACTTGGTTGCAAGTAGTACTGATAGTTCTGGGGCTTGATGGTGTAGAATGTTACTTGCAATGCACACTGACTTGATGATGAAGTTGATATATTATAATGTTGAAGGCTTTCAATAATCTTCCTGAAAGCAAAGGGTTCTCAACAAACTCCAGCCTAAGTGATTCACTCCCTGAGAACCACCAAGCCTTTGCCTATCAATTGCCTGTCCATTTTCTACTAAACTTGGGCTATTTATACTGTTTTCCTGGTGCACAGACTACTATCTACACATGACTCTTTGTTGTCAACTCCCCAGCCTCCAGAACATATTTGATAGTCCAATTTCCCTTTTGGGAGGCAAGTTTCAGTGCCACCAGTTCCACCATTCAACTTCTTGTTCTACCATTCCTCTGGATGTCTCTAATTGTCACTTCCCCATTTGCTTCAGCTCCATTTAGCATGATCCCATTCATAGATCCTTCTTTTCTCTTTTAGCGCTTCCCTGCATTCCATGCTTCTTTTCCTTTCCCCTTTCAGTCATGTCAAATCGGGCATTGTCAGATCTGATCTTGATCTAGATCATCACAAATTCATTTCATTTCATCACTTCTGCCAGTTCCCATGCTTCCCCTTCCCATTATAGTAGTTGGAAAATTGTTGAGTGGATAGCTTGAGCTGGTCCCTGCCCTTTGTTCTGTACTGTCTGTGTATTTATTGGGGTGTTTTTGGAGATATAATTTGTTGAGACTGCTACCAGGAGGCTTACAGTTTTCAGCCTTATGATTAAATGTTTATTTTGACTTCTGGTGCATGTTGTGTCCCTGACTGCTGATACAGCATCATATCACTATAAAAGTGGTCTTGGAGTAATTGGAGGCTGTAGCCATGAGTTATTAGTGTAAAAATATGCAAAAATTAGTGCTGGAAGCGCTATAGTGTGCTGCTCCTGGTGGTACCAATGTTGTCACAACCTCTCAACCCCATGACCACTCCAGAACACTCCTGGAACTCTCTTGCTGACCTTACAACACAACCTCCACTGATGCCTACCATCACTGCCACCAACACCACCATCACACCCATCAAACTCTGCTATCACATACTCCCTAACCAGCCCCTGCACTATGGATCCCAAGACTACCTGCCATCATGGCTGTCACTCCACAATCAATGATCAAATCACACCAATCACTCTGGCTATCATGCATCACACATTGCAGCATCTCCTATATGCCAATTGATCATGTACTCTGCATGTACAATCCATGGAATACAGTCCTCCTTCTGCTTGTCACCACTCATTAATTCCTGGAAACCATCTCAGATACCTTGGAATCCCCTCAGAAACCTGGAGTGACCTCTGTAGTACTTATAAAGTAGCTATCCTCTTATATTACCTTAGTCTTGATATTACAATTGCTGTTTGCATGCTCTTTGATTTGACTAGTATGCACTGACTGGCATGTTTGGCTAGTATGCATGCTCTGAGACTGGTATGCACTTTGTGACTCTAAGTTTGTTAACCTTGGTCTCATTTTAGAACTCCTGGTTCTTGACTTCACCTCAACCTTTATCCACTTCCAACTTCCTCTATCTCCAGACCAAGTCCCTGGCTCCAAGTATCCCCCTTTTCACATCTTGAATCTCAAAGCATGGCCCAGAGTTCTAGAAACCCAAGTACACATAGATCAAGTCCACATTGCAAGGGTGTTGCTTTCCCAGAAGGCCCCCAAGTCAGTGGTATCTGACAAATGTGCTAATGTAAGGTGCTGGTATTGGTGCTATCTGTGGCCATCCACAGAAAATGTTGAGGCTTAATGGCCTCAACAACTTCAGATGGAGCAAATCTTATTCCATCCATTGCAACAATGCCCCAACTCTCTTCCTATCTGGAGGAAGCCATAAGTAATATTTATGCTCCCCAGCAACCAGGGGAGACTGAGAAATGGTTTGCAGCAAGATTTCTTGCAGCATGAAGACAAGAAGCATTTTGAGGTCACATAGGACAACCTCAGTCCACAGTAGAGTCCATCATTACTCTGTTGGGAGCGGTCCCATCAGAACCTGAGGTGGAGAAAGTCACCTTGGCATAGGTTCTAAGCAAATCAGAGGAAAGACTACTACCAAGTCATGTTTCAATAACAGCTTTCTTTGCTGACCATGTTGCATATCAGCAAATGAGGAATCAAGACCTGAACCATTGAGGTTATATCTTGATAGACAATCAAGATATCCCATTTAAGAGGAGGATGTCTGTCAATGCTATGCAGGAGCAGTATATTAATGTGCAGTCGAGAATAAGCAAGTGTGGAAGAGAGTAACTCCACATCTAGCTGAACAAGCTGGGGATAATGGTGGTAGGCAGCTACTACCCCACTGGAATGTCATGACTCCAACAAACAGTGCAGGGCAATGACCTGTATGAGAATTTTCTACTATTCCACCAGCAAAAAGTTAAAATAAGACACTGGGATTGACAGACACAACAAAGATGTACACCAGCACCTCAATAGTATCATTGATGATGCGGTAGGCATGCCATTACATCCACCAGAGGGCATCAAGCCATGGAAGACAAAAGCCAAGCATATCCAACCATATAAGGGAGAGTCCAAGTTTAGTGATTTATATGCAACTATCTGGCATCTTGCCAGTATGGAAGAGACCACCTGGACAGAGAATGAGTGTTAATTCTGCCAGAGTCCTTGAATAAAACAGCCAAGAACTAGTTTCAGCAGCATGTTCTCCACTACAACCAAGCATAACAGCAATAGACATTCAAGAATGTCTTCCTTGAGCTGTATAATTGCTTTGTGAGTACATCAACTATACAAAATGCATAGAAAGTGTTCATTGCTGCTACATATATGAAGAAGCTTGGTGTGCAAGGTTTCTATAATATCTTGATAGACTATGCCCAAAATATGTCAATATACTTTGATAGCTGAGGTATTCATTTTTACTTTTTTGAGAGGTATTCCAAATACTATGAGAGAGTCCCTTATTTGTGATGACAGACTCTCTCCTGAAGTAAACATCATGGAGGAATTCATTGCACATGCACTGCACTATGAACAGTCTTACAAAGTGGCACAGCACTTTGATTTACATTGGGCTAGAACATGCTCTATGACACATTTTACAAAAAAACTGGAGTCTTGGAAGGTAGGCACCTTCTGGGTAAAAAGAAGAGACTTTGCTGACAGTTTGGACCCTCAGTTTGTGATATGGCCAGTAGCAGGGCAGGTGCCAATGCTTAGGAGTTCTTGCCCTCTGGTGCAGCAAGAGCTGAAGAATCAGCCAGGAAAGAAGTGGGCACATGAAAAGAAGTTAACACTGTCAAGGCATCAAATCCAAATCTAGGGATGGAAGCCAGAGTTGAAATGAGCTCCTGTTCAAGGAAAGGATGCAGGATTCTCCTATTGTAAGAAGGCAGGACATTTTGCAAAGGAATGCGTGGATAAGCCACAGTGTCCATATAGTGCTAGGCCACACACCTTTGTGTGTGCAGTGCAGACCACTATCTCTGAAGAGGAGAAGGTGGACTCAGGTAATGAGCCTGATGTAGATGATGAGGTTGAGTACCTCAATATTTGTAAGGGCTACCTCTAGAGGCTGTGGCTCAGTCACACAGCTGGCAGAGGGAGATTCAAAGTGTATTAGAGTATGTACTGACAATATCATAATAACTACTCACTTGGCAGAGGGAGATTCAAAGAGAACAAGTCTAGGGATTTCCTATGCCAGGTTTGACGCTTCTGAGGCTTCTGAAGCATGGGAAACAACTGTACAGTACAACAAAACCTTAAAAACTCGAAAATTGACTAACCAAACAACTGTGCAAACAAGGCAGGAAAACTCCGGACTTTAGAAGTCAGAAAGGCAAACTCCAGCTTATATAAGCAGTCTGGAAGCGGTGCTGAAAGGCCCATACTTGTCTGAATGGTAGCTAAAGAACCAGAGCACCTCAAGGGCTGAGAGTAGTACTAACAGATAGCATTGAAAGAATAGAAACAGTAAAATAAAATAATGTCAGAAGAAATAAGAGAATGAATGAAGGGAGAGTGAAGTGATAAGAAGTGAGAAAAGGAAGAAATGAGGAGTCCCCTGACATCATCCCCCCTCTAGGGCATGGCATCTCAACGTGCTGGATAGAAGTAGTTCTGGATGGCCTGGTCTATCTTAGAAAGAGAATAGAGGCCTCTGATTGCCTGGGGAGCATTGGAATGCTGTTGATAGAATTCCCAGACCAGAGCAGGGGCATGGACATTCTATTGTGGCTTCCAGGAGATGTCCTCAATTCCATAGCCCTTCCACTTGACCTTGAACTGAAGCTTGTTCCTAAAGAGTCAGCTGTCTAGGATCCACTCCACCTCATACTCTTCTCAGTTGTCTACCAAAACTGGAGGTGGAGGTGGCTGTGGATGTCAACCTGGAATTGGATCCTCTGGAGCTGGAGAAAGCTTCACCACATTGAAGATTGAGTGGAGTCGACTCATTCTACTAGACAGCTTGAGTCGATAGGCTAGTGGGCCTACCTGCCTTACTATAGAAAAGGGCCCTAGACAATGGTGAGAGAGCTTCTGAGAAGGTCTGGTGGTAGCAATGTCAGAGGCATCTAGGTAGACTTGATCTCCAGGCTTGTACTTGGGAGCTGGAGTTCATCCATGATCATAGTAGTGGGCCATGTCATCCTTTGCCTTAGCTAAAGCAGCCTTGGCTTCCTCCTGGGCTGCCTTCATCCGATCTATGAACTCGTTGACAGCTTCATTCTCTGAAGGTTATCTATGAGGCTCAAATTCCATCCGAGGGTGTTGACCAGTATCTAGAAGGAAAGGAGACATCTGGGTGGCAGCGTGTACATGGTTGTTGTATTGAAACTCTGCCTCTGGTAATAGGTCATTCCAGTCATCCTGTTGTTCATTGCAGAAGAGGCAGAGATACTGTTCTAGCTCCTGGTTGACACGCTCAGTCTGGCCATCAGACTGGGGGTGGTAGGCCATGAAAGTGTGAAGTTTGACATAGAGGAGGTGATACAGTTTTCTAGTAAACTCTGCCATAAACTGAGGTCCACAGTCAGAGACATAAGCATCTGACAACCCATAAAGTTTCCAGACATGCTTCTGGTACAGATTAGCGGCACCCATGGCTGAGCAAGTAGTGTGTGTTGGAATAAAATGAGCATGGTTGCCACAGAGATCTACTACCACCATGATTGCATCATATCCATGAGAGTCTGGTAACTCAACAATGAAGTCTACCAAGGCCACACTCAAATGCTCAGCTGAAATAGGCAATGAATGAAGCTGTCCTATAGGAGGCTGATGATAAGGCTCAGTCCAAACACAAAGGTCACAGGTGGAGGTATAAGAGCCAATATATTGTGACATTTGAGGCCACCAGTAATTCTGCAAGACCAGCTCCAGTGTCTTCCATCTGCCAGGATGTCCTGCAACTTGAGAGTTATGATGCTGCTCTATAATCTGCCTCTGGAGGTCTGGCAGATTGGGAACATAAGTGTGTCTCTGGAAGGTGAGAAGCCCATTCTCCAAAGACCACTCATTGGTGCAGACCAACTTCACTCCAGTTTTCTCTCGAGCATGCAAGGCCATAGCAGCCTTAGTTACCAGATCTTCTTGAGCGCCCTCCCGGTTACCTCGTCGGATGTTTTGAAGGAGGCTCACTTCTTCTCCCTGGTCAACCACACCTTCTAGAGCATGAATGGCAAATAGTTCTGGCTTCAGGAGTACAATATTGTCATTGTTACTAGCTCCTAAACCATGGTCTGCTCACCTAGAAAGTGCGTCTGGCTTGCCCATGCTCTGTCCAGGTTTGTAATGCAAAGAGAAGTCAAAGTTGGCCAGATACAGGGACCATCGAGCCTGTCAGTGGTTAAGTTTCTTGGCCATCCGAAAGTACTCTAAGTTCTTGTGATCAGTCCACACCTCGAATTTATGCCTGGCACCCTCAAGGAAATGTTGCCACTCCTCAAATGACCAAATAATAGCCAGCATCTCCTTGTCATGGATCTCATAATTTTGCTCCACGGCATTGAGACTCTTGGAGTAGAAAGCCACAGGATGCCACTTACCATCCTCCCTTGACTGTTAAGAGAGGACAGCTCCAGTAGCAAAATCTGAGCTATCGGCTTCCACATGGAAGGGAGAGTCATCATCTGGGAATAGGAGGACAGGCTTTGAAGTGACTGCTTGTTTAAGGGCATCAAAAGCTGTCTGCTGTGCTGCGTCCCAGTGCCAAGGAGTGTCCTTAGTGGTGAGATCAAAGAGGGGCTGGGCATGGTGTGAGAAATCCTGAATAAACCTCTGGTAGAAGTTGGTGAAACCCAGAAAGGCCTGAACCTCCTTCTTGTTCTTAGGCTCTGGCCACTCCGCCACACCAGCCACCTTGACTGGATCCATCTCAGCCATCCCATGAGAGATGATCAGTCCAAGATATTCAACCTTAGTCTGCTCAAACTCACACTTCTCTGGCTTAAGATAAAGCTGGTGTTGGCAAAGAGGTTCCAGTACCGTGTGTATAATCCAATGATGCTCCTCTAGAGTCTTGGTATAGATGAGAATATTGTCAAGGTATACACACACAACACCTTCTGCTATGAGGTCTTGGAAAATGTTGTTCATCATGGTCTGGAAGGTGGCAGGGCTATTAAACATCCTCAAAGTCTTGCAGGTGATGAGAAACTGCATCCTGGAATGACTTAGGAGCAGAGTTGGCAGCAAATGCCTGAGCTAGCCACTGGGAAGTAGTTTGGCTAGCTCTAATCTCTGCTATAGTTGGTGGAGGACATATGGTTGTTGGACAGGAGAAGGAGGAGAGGAGGTCTTAGCTGAGGCTTGGACTAAGGGGGTGTCAGGTTCCGCTGAGTCGGGGGCTTTCCAGGAAAGCAACGCCCTTACAAAGTGGACTTGATCTATGGATACTTGGGTGTCTGGAACTCCAGGGCTGGGACTCCAGAGTTCAAGACGCGGACAGGGGTAATCCCGGGAGAGGGGACTTGGTCCGGGGGTTTAGGTTTTAGGTAGCTGAGGGTTGGGTGGGGGTCGAGTCATGAACCAGGGGTTCTAAGATGAGACTGTGTTAACAAATTATAAGTTGCAAAGTGCGTACCAAACTTAGAGCATGCAGTTATTCAAGCATGCCAGTCAAAGCGTGCCAGTCAGCGCATACCAGTCAAGCAGAGGGCACACAACAATTCAAGTTAATATCAAGACTAGCGAGTACAATGGGGAATTACGCTATAAGTACTATGGGACCGGGTCTTGGAGTTCTGGGGTGTCTGGGATAAGTCCCAGGAGGCATTGAGTAGCGGATGGGGACTGTATACCTGGATCGCGCATGTGGGGCACGCAGTCAATTGGCACAGAGGGAGTTGTGATGCGTGATGCGTGATTGCCAGAAGCAAGCAGCGCAATCCGATCGCTGATGGCAGTTGATCCTGGGATCTATGATGCGGGGTTGCCAGGGGTGCTGGTTGATGGTGGTCTTTGATGCATGTGATGGCGGTGTTGGCAACTGTGGGGATGGGGCGCATCGTGGGGTTGACGAGAGAGGCTTCCAGATGGGGCTCCAGGGGTGTGCCAGGGAGGTTCCGGAGAGGAGGGGTCGTGACAGGGGGTATTTTGTACGTCGGAGGGGGTGCTTACAGGTTCAGTCAGAGAATCAGGAACAGAGAGCAATACATTAGAAGATTCTACTGATAGATATGTATGGAGGCGTACAACTCATCCACTGCTCTATTGAAAACCCTCCCCTGCAGAACCAAAGGACCCATCCAATGATTATGCTACAGCTTCCACAGGACCCAAAGACTCATCCAAAGGTTCTGTTTTAGTCTGTACATCTGGGAAGGGGTTTCCTCAAATGTCTCGGGCAGCAAGGAGCTGGAGAAGAAGCTCTTCCTGCTGTAAAGCTGAGAGATAGCGCACCTCCAACCTCTGGGGACAATATCAAGCAAAGTGACCAGGCTTCCCACAGCAACGGTGATATGATGCTGTACCAGCAGTCAGGACACAACATGCACTAGAAGTCAAAATAAACATTTAATTATGGGCTGAGAACTGTAAGCCTCCTGGTAGCAGTCTCAACAAATTATATCTCCAAAAACACCCTAATAAATACACAGACAGTACAGAACAAAAGGCAGGGACCAGCTCAAACTATCAGCTCAACAATAGTCCAACCACTGTAATGGGGAAGAAAAGCATGGAAGCTGGCAGAAGTGATGAAATAGAATCAATCTGTGATGATCTAGATCAAGATCAGATCTGACAATGCCCGATTTCACATGACTGAAAGGGGAAAGGAAAAGAAGCATGGAGGGATGTCAAAAGAAGCATGGAATGCAGGGAAGTGCTAAAAGGGGAAAGAAGGATCTATAAATGGGATTGTGCTAAATGGAGCTGAAGCAAATGGGGAAGTGGCAATCAGAGACATCTAGAGAAATGGTGGAACTGGTGGCACTGAAACATGCCTCCCAAAAGGGAAATTGGACTATCAAATATATTCTGGAGGCTGGGGAGTTGACAACAAAGAGTCAGGTGTAGATAGTGGTCTGTGCACTAGAAAAACAGTATAAATAGCCCAAGTTTAGTAGAGAATAGACAGGCAATTGATAGGCAAAGGCTTGGTGGTTCCCAGAGAGTGAATCACTTAGGCTAGAGTTTATTAAACACCTCTTATTGGAAGTCTATTGGTAGACAAAGGCTCAGTGGTTCCCAGGGAGTGAACTACTTAGGCTGGAGTTTATTGAGAACCTTCTTCTGCCCATCAGAATATTTATTATTCTGTGAAGCACCCAATACATTAACCTTATTATCAAGCACCAGTGTGGATTAGAGGTTACTTTCTAAGACTTCAAGAAAGCCCCAGAACTATCAGTAATACTTACACCAAGTACTACAACGGCAGAGGAGAGGAAGAGAGGAACATTGACAAGAGGCATCCACATCCATAGGTACCCCAAGAGGAAGGGGACATGCCACAGGTACCTGAGCCAGCGGTGGAGCATGAAATGGAAGGGAGGGCTAGATGGGATGACAAGCAGAAAAAGATGCCTGTGAGGTGGAGCGAGGGGCAGTTCCATGGTGGAGCTTATATCATAACTCCATAAGCTGCCACTGATCCTGTGCTATCTGATACCAGGTCTCAATACTCATGTCATCAGGTTGTCCCTCAGCCATGCTGTTGATCTGGTCCATGAGAGAGGGAAGGAGGCCATCCTTGGAAGGTGAGACAGAGCTGAAGACTATCTGGATAGCAGGCCTGTTTAGCAAGAGCTCTGAAGGAGTTGATATACTCATCTAGGGTCCACTTCCCCTGCCCATATCGGTGAGGATCTCAGAGAGTGAGGGCTGCCACCTTAGCAGGGTCCAAGGGGAAGAACTCTGTCTGAAACTCCTTCTCAAACTGATCCCAACTTCCAAAACTCTCCACTCCTCCAGGGTGTCGAAAGACTTGTAGCATGTACGTTGAAGCTTGCTCAGACTTCATGTAAGAAAGTACCCAAGCGATCTTGAGAGCATCAGAGGAGAAAGCCTCACCACTGAGCTGAATATAGGTGATGCAGGACTGCAGGAAACGCTCACCTATTGCTCGGTCACCATTGAATGCGTCTGGAAGTGCTAAGTGAGGAATATTGGCATGAGCTGGGGGGGAGGCCCCAAAGCGAGGGACTAGAGGTGTGTCAGCCCTAACTGGAGGTGCCTAGAGAGGGGTAGGAGTGAGAGGGAGGCGCTCTAAGAGGGCCTGAAGGGAATGGGAGATGGTGTCTGTGGCCTGATGTAATCCAGCAAGTTCGGTGGTGTGGAGGGTGAGGAAAGCTTGAGTAGTTTGCACCTGAGTCTCCAGAGCAAGCAAGCAACCCCAGGCATCATCCTGAGGGGCAGAAGCATCCAGGGGAGTGTCTGAGGGGGCTGGCTGGGTTATAGAAGCAATAGAGGGGCAGGGAGTAATCTAGTGGGGGAGGGACCTAAAGAGGCAAGAGAGGGCTCAAGCAGGCTGAAGGGGGCTCCCAGACTGAAATGTAGAAACTTGTTCTGCTGTAAGGGCTACCTCTAGAGGCTGCGGCTCAGTCACACAGCTGGCAGAGGGAGATCCAAAGTGTATTAGAGTATGTACTGACAATATCATAATAACTACTCACCTGGCAGAGGGAGATCCAAAGAGAACAAGTCTAAAGATTTCCTATGCCAGGTTGGACGCTTCTGAGGCCTCTGAAACATGGGAAACAACTGTACAGTACAACAAAACCTTAAAAACTTGAAAATTGCCTATACAAACAATTGCACAAATAAGGGGCAAACTCTGGCAACCTCTGGCTTATGTAAGTGGTCTGGAAGCGGTGCTGAAGGGCCCACACTTGTCTGAATGGTAGCTAAAGAATTAGAGCACCTCAAGGGCTGAGAATAGTACTAACAGATAGTGTTGAAAGAATAGTAATAGTAAAATGAAATAATGTCAGAAGAAATAAGAGAATGAATGAAAGGAGAGCAGAAGAAATAAGGAGTGAAAGAAGGAAGAAATGAGGAGTCCCCTGACAAGGCTCTCCATTGGTGCTTCGGCCAGAGTGCAGCATCTCCAGCCACTGTAACAAGGAGGGCAAGCTGCCTCCATCTTGACGTTGCTTGAGGGCTAAATAGCCCTCCATACTGGACTTGCTGAGATTGGCCCTCAGTGTGATGTGGTGCATAAGTGCCCTGTACTGTCTGACAAGGCAGAAAACTGCCTATGGGTGCATTCTGAGGCATAAAGTTGCCTTGAATAAGTTGTTGTGGCAGATAGCCACTGATCACTGGCTGCTGCGGCAGGTAAATCACTGCTGGTTGTTGCTGCTTCTGTGGAAAGCTCACAGCCTGTTACAATTGTCTCTACTGGGGCACATTTTGAGTAAGTGGAAGAGCCATCTGCTCCTCCCTTCAGCTGACAGTAAGACTGATGGCAAAAACTCAAATGGTTGCTGCTGTTGCTGCTCACTGGGGTCCACAGGCATGTTGTCTATGGTTGAAGAAAGAAAGAGAAAAAAGAAGTTTTGAATTTTACAATGTATCTCAGCCACAGTTGCTGACCAACTCAGCCAATCAAATTAAGCACCAGCACACTTACTTAACTGATGTGGGTGCTTAACACCCTTCAACTCCAAATAGCAGTCAAGTGCCGCTAGCTTGGAGCAATAGGAGTATGGCGTCTATGTTGTGTCCCCTAGAGACCAACATACCTCAAACTTGACCATATTCTGCTCAGTTCACCAATGCCCAATTATGCACTTGATGAACTATTTGTCATCGTCTCATGCCCCAAAGTCATAGGGGCCTGGAGCCATCCTGTTAGGGAATAACACATTGTTGGACATGCTATATGGTCGCAACAGCGACACATGGAACTTTGGAATGATTTGTTGTTCCTGCAATGCCTGCAGCAGCTCCAGCATGTAGTTGGAGGTACTAGGGTCTGCATCTAGCATGTGGTATGGGCCTACCCATTTCAGGCAGAGTTTACTTGCCCATCCCTTGGGCAGCCTCAGGTTATGCATTGACAAATAGACCCATGCTCCCACTAATATAGGCAGATCCCTTTGCCTATGGTGATTGGTGTTTTTCACCTGAAAGACTCGCATCTCAATGATGGTGTCATGCACTGATGCAATATTCTCCAGGGCCTGCCTGGCAAACTTGACTACTCCTCAGTAGGCCACCACATCTGCACAAATTTCATGCAGGATGGAGGGCATGTACCCTCAATTGAGCTCAAAGAGTGCATACTCTGTAGCCTCTGAAATACTCATGTTAATCACAAACTCAGTGAGTGGACACCAGTCCACCCAGTCTTGTTGATCAGGACAGACAACTGCCCTTAAAATCTGGCCTATACTGTAGTTGGCCTGTGTAACGAAGTTACAGTTGAGTGAGAGCTTAAGGTTCACACTGCACAGAATCAGACCAGTCCGGTCTATTGACTATGTAGTATAAACACAAAAATAAGCTGCTTAATAAGCAGCACATGTAAGTATATATAGTAAGGTAATTAATATATTAATATTATATTATAATAATTATAATATAATATCTACTACAGTAAGTAAAGCTATGTGGCCAACACCACATAGCGGACTATGCTACACATTAACATCACTTAGACTTCGCTAAGCTTTCCGTGTTCTTGCCACTCACATTACAGTGTTCACTTACCGCTTCTTCTATAGGTGCTTTTACCTTAGCGCTTGACACTTGCCAGCCCCTTTCTGACTTTATTTTATTTTCATAGGCACATTCTCTGGAACCTGCCCAGGACTCCCCCCATCACTTTTAGCATGCCCAACACAAGCTTTTGGCTCAGTAACACTATTACTACATGTGTTACTAACCAAACTTTGGGCGTCATCAACATTATTTATTGGAAACTCAGGATTTTGCTTTGGAATACAATTTCACTCATCCGATTTCAGAAAATCCTTCAAGGCTAATGCTCCCTGCAGACTTTGGAGCAGTAGATGCAGATTGGGCATCGGATCCCTTGATGTGGAAAAGTGTGACAGGATTTGCTTTCTTCATGTATTCCAGCCTTATTTCATGGTCTTTGGTTAAACAATGCACTAGTGCTCTTTCCTCAATGGAGGCAGAATACATGGTGTTGTCTCATGCCCTACAAGAAGCGATCATGATCTGTTATTTCCTGACGACACTCAATTTACCAGCACCACAGCCTTTTCCTATATATTGCGACAACAAGAGCATGCTCAATATTGCGAATTCTGATTCAACAACATCATGTTCAAAACACATCAACATACGGTATCACTTTATACATGATCATCTCAACACAGGTTCCTTCAAGACTTTCTGAAAATCGATATCGGACATGGTTGCTGATATACTTACAAAAGTGCTTCTGAAAGATTTACACACCAAGTTCGCAACTTTACTGGGTCTAGTCGTTAAAAAAATTGATTTGTAGGTGCCACATTATTGCTGATGGGGTTGTGTCGACTGGAAAGGGTCTATGGTGTCAGCTGATATTGTGGTCACATGATTATGAAAGCAAACTCGTGCATTGAAGTGTCTCCTAGCCTCAGTTGTTCTTTCTACCTTAACAGACAGACATCTGAGGTGGTGAGCACTTTTATGTTTAGATGTGTATCATTCTGATAGTCTACAGTCTAGCTATATTCTGTTCGTAGGTATGATAACAAGTTGTTCTTTCTACCTTAACAGACAAACATCTGAGGTGCTATATTCTGTCTGTAGACTCTCATTCCGGTCCAGCAGTAGGCACCTCATACAAGGCACTGTATTGGGGCATTGTGCTCCGAGCCCCCATCTAAGCCAGGGTGTATGGCATCATTAAGCAGCCTGAGCAAGCCAATGATTAGTTTTTATTGCCAGCCAGACATGACAATCTTAATAATTCCCACCCAAAGGAACTGAACCAAAATAATCGTACACAACTACATTTTATACAGTGTGTAAAATTATCATTAGACCATACAACCGTGTTATGTTTCGTAAGTGTACTACTTAACCCGCAACATAACCAACTTGAATATCTTGAATTACCTCCAAGCCGTGGAGACAACAGGTTCCCGAGGCTTCTGAGTCCGTAAACGCTTAGATGGCGGCCGCGTTGGAGACAAGAAAACCGCGGGTTCCCACACAATTCCCAGGGTGGGAGATCTGCTCTTTCTCAAGCCCAAACGCGACTCCGCGACGGGAGAATCCCCACTAACTGGGACGTCGTTTCTCGGATCGCCCGACGCAGCAGACGGGACCGTAACGGAGGGAACTGAAGAGCTGGCAGGACCGCCGATATAGTTATACAAACAGATCCTCAGTAGCTGAAAATTTCGTTCTTCTGTACCAATCTCCTCTTCAATAGCAGATACTTCGTTCTTCTGTCCCAATCTTCTCTTCGTCTCCCCAGCATTCTTGTTTTTTCCGATATGGCCGTTTCTAAGTCTCGGGGAGGCAAAACCATTCCCACCTCTTCGCGCACTTTGCGCCCATCCTCCGTCGTTCCCTCTGAAGACCGCGCGGGGGATGATGCTTAGCGCCCAATGGGCGGTCCCAATCTGTCTGATGGTGGTTTGAGACTCAGTAGCTTATAGTCACACCAGAGTCACGCAGCAAAATACACCTCCTGCATTGCGTGCCTACATTTGGAAGGGCGCCATTTGTCAGTTGCCCTTTGTATGTGGGTTCGCAGATCAACTTCGTTTATTCACGACTTCGTCCCAGTCCCAGTCGCAAACTATACAAGGTGTTACGCTTCTATGTCTCTCCAGCGTAGCTCCATTGGCCGTATCCCAATCCCAGCTGTGATGCAGATCACTCTGACGGACAAGGAAGCTCAAATCTGCAAACTTTTGGATGATTGTACGAAGGCTTTGCGGGAAGAAAAAGGCCTAACAACTTCTTGTAGAATAGCAGGTGGATGGGTCAGAGACAAGGCTAGTGTTATGAGCTCTCACGCGCCACTTTTCAAGGTATGGCTCACCATTTTTTCAGCTGCTTGGCGCCGACAGTAATGACATCGATATCGCACTGAGCGACATGATGGGCTTTACATTTGCTGGGTACTTATCCGAATATGCTCTCAGGAAGGGCATCAAGACTGGAAGCATAAGCAAAATTGCCCAAAATCCAGACCAATCGAAGCATCTTGAAACAGCAACATTCAGGTTTTTAGGCCTAGACATTGACCTTGTCAATCTTAGAAGCGAAGAATATGCTGAAGACAGTCGAATTCCATCTGAAGTGGTATGTACACTTCGAACCATCCCCATGGCCGTTAGTTAGCTATGCTAGACCTTTGGTACTCCTCTGCAAGATGCATTACGAAGAGATACTACTATCAACGCGTTGTTCTATAATGTACATACCCGAGAGGTCGAAGATCACACAGGAAAGGTATGATCCATGCTGTTGGGTGTTGTCTTCTGCCAACATGGAACTTGTAGGGACTCGAGGATCTGAGGAATGGAGTGATTCGCACACCACTTCCACCAAGAGAAACATTCCTAGATGATCCACTACGTGTTTTACGTTGTGTGAGATTTGCTAGTCGTTTTGGCTTCGACATTGTGCCCGAAGTAGCAGAAGCCGCGAAAGATCCAAGTATTCAGGTGGATCTTTTAGTGTTTAGTTCTTTTATGCGCGCGCTCATTTTTACAAGTACGCTCTAGTAACAAAGGTGGCTCGCGAAAGAATAGGAGAGGAGATCTCGAAAATGATGAAAGGTTTGCTCGTCGTCTTGCTTCTGTCGTTTCTGTCTGAGGTACATTAACAACTAGGACGTGACCCCCTTGCTGCGATCCAACTTATCAGAGATCTCTCTCTCTATGACTCGATATTTTCTGTCATTTCACCCCATATACTGGCAGCCTTCTCGTCTCCTCCCGCTTCCCGTGATATCGCTCTCACTGCTGCTTTAATCATCCATAACCTGCTTCATGCAAATGAAACCTCTCCAATCCCATTATTACACTCGAGCTATCTCTCTGCCATTAACGCTGATCCAACGGGTAGAGCCCGAATGTATCTCGCTGCGGTATTAACTCCCTATAAAGGAATTTCATACCAGGATAAGAAAAAAACACCATCAGCCATCGAGTACATTCTACGGGATGTTTTGAAACTTGGAACCCAAAACCATTTTCTTGATGGCATACCTGCGCTTTTTTCCTCTTCTATAGTTCTACAAAATCCCGTTTTAACCTCCGAAAGATTCTTACATGCATCTCAAAGGGTGGCACTCGGTCTGTGTCTTATTTTTCTGTGGTTGAGTCTTTCTAAAGACGTTGTGCGCAGGGCTCTTGCTGAGAGAAAAGGCAGTTCACAATCCTAACACTGGCTCTCACTGGGCTACTTCGCTCCTATTTTCTTTGATACAAGAACTTGTACCACTGTATAATCTAGCCAATGACACCTTGAATGGTACGTACAAATCTTTTATGATTGATGATTTCTGACCCTTCGTGCAACTAGTCGAGGCGGCCAGGAGAGTGGTCCAAACTTACAATACTTTCATCACCAAAATTGAGGAACTTGATTTACCTGGTACAATTGAAGCGAGGCCGATTCTTGACGTACGCTCAATCCAAAGGACACGTTTTTTTTCGGCTGAGGCTGCTTAACAGGGTCGTGAAGTTGTTCAAGTCCTTGGGGCTCCTAAGCCTGGAGCCTGGATGAGCAAGGTAGTGGCTGCTTTGATAGAATGGCAACTTAACAATCCTGAAGCAACGAAGGAGATGGCTCGGGTATGGTTGACCAATGAACAACAAGAGGGTAAAATCAAGGCTGAAGATGGAACTACTGGTCCCGTTTCCAAACGGACACGGACAAATTCATGATACTTGCAGTTCTCATGAATAGCAGTGTGGAATGATATAAGCAGAAGTATCAATAAGTACCAAATTGAAAACCTGAAAGTGGATATCCATATGATGATGAAAAATGGATTTTAGGTGAGAATAATTATGATGTTATTGATTTCGAAATGGGACCCTGAACTTCTTGCTTTGTCTGCAGTGTTAAGATGGTTTCAAAAAATCAATTCGAATTTGTGTGTGTCAAAAGGCGAATGTAAGCATATCGCTTACAACCCGCGTCCAATCGACTATCGACATGCTTACAACCCGCGAATACTTGATCGAGCGGGATGTCGATTAGGGGCGGGGACCGAAGAAGACAGAACCTTATCGGAAGAGAGAGACGAAAGAAGTATATATAGGGGATGGTAGGATTAATTAGTTGGCTGTTCTTTGAAATCCAAATCTCGTTTCAGTTATATTTGCGTCTCAGTGAAGTCAGACTACCCCTCTGCTTACAGCGAAAGGCTAAAGGAACAATATCAAAGCTAATTGTGTCCATGGTACTTGAGGTGCATCGGGGTGCCTACTCACGAAAATACGAATGTAGAGTCAGAAATGTCAGAGCTCTGAGTAAGAAGGGGGGGGGCGCGACTGCCTCAACCCTGTGGATTGAATGGCATCGCTTAAAGGTCAATCATGTGACTTCCTCATAAGTTTCCACTTGTGCTTTGGCTCAGTGGCCACTGAGGATACGCCTGCTAGAAGGAGGCGAATGTTTTTTGTTCAACGACGCTTGTCGGAGTGATTCTAGTGTTCTAGACCGTGACGCAAAGTATAGAGAGAAGGCATTTTCCTTCCCTTGTCAATGAGAGACTCTTCATGACAAGGGACGCGACTTTCGGCGCCGTTCTTCCTCTTCGATGTCCATTCTAGGTTTTCCGCCTGTCGGTCGATTCTTGTCTAACAGACGCGGTGTCGAATATTTATGCCCTAGATGCTGCTGAAGTGAATGGAACCTCTTTTGCTCGACGGCAAGTGGCTTGTATTGAACACGTTCGTACTTTTCCAAGGTTATGTGTTCTCATCAATGGGCCACAAATAGTCTAATATCATGGTTATCACGATTATCACGTTATGTTGGACACTCCTTGACCTTCTCTTCAGCCAAGAATCAGGCCGGGAAAGCATGAGTGGACTAGGAGGCTGAGTGGAATGCCAGGTAGACGACGACATGAGGACGTGATATGAAAGACCCTTAGGCAATGAGCGAAAAGAGTGCATGGAGAGGCTGAAAAGGCACGTCCGACGTGGTAGTCGCTATGGATTCGGCGAGCCGATTATCTGGCAGATATCATCAGCGATAACAAGTCTAGTATGAACACATTCACCATCTCATGTCCTTGTTCCATTATCATTGTCGTTCATATGCGCATATCCATGTCGTCAAAGACTTTGGTGCAGCTTGGAGGTATGTCTGTACCATGCCTCGCTTGATGTTCGGATAACCCTCTGAGTCGGATGTCACAGATTGTCACTCCTTAGTAAGCTTGTCATTTCGAACTCCACTCGGACAAGAGTTTGGAATCCGACAAGACGCCGAATCAGAATGGCAAACTCCGCTCTGCCGAGTCTCGGCGAGTGTGACAGTTGCTTTCACTATTCTCGACGACGGGACACAACAACTAGATCATATTTTGGGCAAAGGTTACCTGGCGTCACCTCAGGTAACATATAACACCTCTAATGTCCAAGTTACTAGTGCTAAAATATGGCTGGTTGTGGCAGAAATCGATTTTGTCCGACTCAGAGGGTTATCCGAACATAGTTACACAATAAGCCAATTGCTTATATTTATTCAGTCTCCGCTGCCATAGAAGTATCGCTGGTGAAGCTATCCCTTGACAACTCCTTTTCCGCTTTTTCTTTCCTTCTTTTTGAACCTGCTATCATGTCCCTAGTGCAATGAATGATAAACTGGTAAATTATTACTGAGTATGAGGCAATAGAAACCTTTTTCTAATCGCATCCTTGCGGCCAATCTTGCGGGCAGGATTGACAAATTCAAGATGCTTGATTCTGCCCATTGATCTTCTTGTCGTTTTTGATGGTTTCGGTAATTTCAAAATCCAATCCGGAACTTGCGAACCGGATTGAAGGAGCACATTTGCAATCCTAAGATCCAAAGTCAGCAGTAGAGACATTTTTCCAGACACAGTCATACGCTTTGAGGTAGTGACCATCCTCATTAGTGAAAAAGGTAACAGCTTTACCCTCTCTACCTGCACGACCCGTACGCCCTGTCAATTATTTCGAGTTCAGCTATGATATCTTCCGTATAATTTCGCTAACTCACCAATACGATGGATATAACTTTGGACACTCGTTGGAAAATCATAATTGATGACTTCCCTTACACCTTGAAAGTCCATACCACGCGCCATGACCTCTGTACTAATCATCACCCAGCTGTCACCTTTACGCATACGGCTCACTGCCTCCTCTCGCTCTTTTTTGCTCAATCCACCATGTAGACAGTCCACGTTTGGTATATTATTAAGGACAAGCTCTTCCGCAAGTGAAGTGGCGCGTGGCTGAGATGAGGTGAATATGAGGACAGGTGGGTTATATGGCTGAGTCAGATATGTGAGCAGGCTCGGTAATTTTGATTGATCGTCCGCAACATAAGTAAGCGACTGGGCGATGAGAGGCAGGGGAGTATCTCTAAAAAATTGAACAAGTAAGATAATATAACATAAGAAACTCAGGTTTACTTACTTAAGACCCACGACCACGCGAATAGGGTCCCGAAGCTTCTTCATCGCAATTTTTTCAGCATGCGCAGGTAAAGTCGCACTGAAAAGAGCTATTTGGATACTCGGATGGGTGCAGCAAGCTAATACCTCTTCAACTTGGGGAAGAAATTCGGAGTCAAACATGCGATCAGCTTCGTCTAAGACAAGATGGCGAACACTGCGACACTCTGAGCGGCGTAAGAACGCAATACGAAAACGACATACTTGTTGAGGTCAAGTTTCCCTGATCGAAGAGAAGCTACTAATCGTAGGGGTGTACTGATAATGATGTCTAAAGGAGCGTCTAAGTCTGACACTTACACAATCGACTTAAATCACGAACCAACTTTGTCGCGTACATTTTTATCAGCCAATGTACTTGCAGTTGCTTTGCTGAATAGAACGATCTTCCACTTTCTTCCTTGTGCTACTTTCAAGCATTCATTGTGTATTTGATGAGCTAATTCTCGAGTGGGTGCAATAATAAGTGCTTTCACACCAGCTCCCATATCGGCTTCGACAGTGGCTGCAGGGGCTCCAAGAGCAGCCAAGACAGAGATTAGATATGAAAGTGTTTTTCCCGTGCCTGTTGGGGAAATAGCTGCCAAGTCGCGCGACTGATGAGGTCAGGCTGGAGAATCGTTGAGAAAACCGCAAGGTTCGTACCTCCAATAATATCGGTATACCGTATGATTGTATACCAGTTGGGTGGATATATCCATTTTGTGCGAGATTCTGGAGTATATGTGACGGAATTTGGTACCGGTCCTTTAGCGCAGAGAACGAATCGATGTGTTCAGGAACATTAGAACCCTTCGCTACGACGCGTTGTTTAAGTTCATTTGAACTAGATTCATAAAGGGTGTCCTTGTCCACATTCTCGTCCACATCCTTATCTTCAACGAACTCGATTTTCCGCTTCTTTCCTTGTGGTTCGTCCTCCTTCCATGAACTCTTCCGTTTTTGAGAGCCGCCTTGCGCATATTTGAAGAAGTCGAGCTCTGCAGGAATGTTGCCACTGTTTACAAGAGATGTTGTCTCTTTCTTTACGTCGGGAGCTTCCTTGGCATGCTACATACAAAATATCAGCATGCACGCATGAAAACGACAAAATTGAATACACTGAAGAGCGAGAAATCCGCTTCGAACCTCTTTTTATCAAATTTCATACCACCCCTCGACAGAATATTAAATGCCTCCATTTTCAAACTTTGAAAACCCGTACAGGTTCTGCAGGACGGACAGAAAGAAAAAGGTATTTTATGTAAAAATGGGTTATTATCTCACGTGATTGTATTACACTATTATGTAAATTCTTTTGTCTGTGACGTGAGGCAACCGGATATGGGTAGAGTCACGGCATACCGTTAGAGTCTCGCGGTGTGAACTGTTGTAAATCCTTTTTTTTTTTTGGAGTGGCGTTAATAGTGTGATGGGCAACGCCCTAGGCGTCCCCTTCGCACCCGCTATGCTGCACACTTGGGATTCAAACCAGGTTCCGACAATTCGGACAGCTATTGTTTGTTTTGCTTTCTCCGTGAGGAAACGCATTTACGCACTCATGTGTGGGGCTAAGG